>CAIGRT010076441.1:0-16200 GCA_903798405.1 Fraxinus platypoda | reverse complement strand
TTTGATAAAGGAGGAATTTGATAGAAACCATCCTTAAAACAAAAATCTTTAAAAAATCTATTTGTCAAAACGTCAAACACTCCTTCTTCAAAAACTATATCTAACTTTTGCAATAAAAATGGGCATATTGCATATAACTGTCTGTCAAAAAAGAGGCTAAACTTTGAAAGCAAGAATAAGTGGATTCTTGAATCCACTAAAACTAACTATCAAGGACCCAAACTTGTATCGGTACCAAAAAAAAAAAATGAATTATTTTTGTAGGAACCAAAGAAGATGAAGAGTAAATGGTTCTTGGATAGCGGATGCTCAAAACACATGACCGATGATAGAATGTTACTATCAAATTTCAAAGTAAAGGATGGAGGTCATGTCACATTCGGAGATAATGCAAAAGGAAAAATTATTGGGATCGAAAATATTGGTAATCATTCTTCTCCTTATATTGAAAATGTGTTATTGGTAGATAATCTCAAACATATTTTGCTTAGTATTAGTCAATTATGTGATAAATGTTATCACATTAAATTCGATTATTCTAAATGCCTTATTAAGGACGCTACATCGAAAGAGAAAATGTTTATAGGGAGCCTGTTAGGTTTTAAAGATGTTGGCAATCTTTTGACAAAACTATTGTTGAAAAAGTGTTTTTAAAAGTCAAAGTGTCAAGTAATAAGTTGTATAGGTTAGAAGTTCTAGGGTTCGAGTATGGAACGAGAAGAAAAGAATAGCCGCAATTTTGCTAGCCTATCGCCCAACTGATGCTCGAACAGTAAAAACAGAAGATGTGTCGGCCACCCGTCGCTCGGACTTCGCTCGAGCGACACACCGTCGCTCGCCTGTTGTTCGAGCGATTGTGTATCCCGAGAAAACCTAATTCGCATTTTCAAGATTTTTATTCGGCCCATACTACCCAAAACCTCTACACTATATATATATCTACGCCTCCATTCGAAAAATTGTTGGTTGAACATCGAGAGAAACAAGAGATTACTTCCTACATATCATTCTATTAGTTCAACCTTCATTTTGATTTCTTCATAGCATTGAAAAACATCAAGTTCTCATAAACCAAAACCAATACACATACTTCCATAACATCTGTCAGAGTTTTGAAGATCAAGGAAGGTGACCGGAGTTCTGATTGTTGGAGAATGAGAAGTTCTCATTGATGGAGATAGATGAATTCAGAAGGCCAAGAGCTGGTACATGAGCACGCAATTTAGGAGGACTTTTGTAATTACAGTCAGGAGGTCAGAAAGTACTAGAGTTAGTCAAGTCTGATAGTATTGTAAGTCGATTCGTTTATAGTGGATTTTTATTGGCTTGGGCCAAAAGTTTTTACCTAATTACGGGTTTTCTCCATAAACAATTTTCAAGTTTTATTTATTTTTTAGTAATTTATTAACTGCAGTAATTCAACTTAGGATAGTTGTGCATGTAAATTCATCTGGATTAACTAATATCCGTAACTTGTTGCATTATTAATTGGCAAATTTAAATTCCGCACAAACACATATTCACCCTCCCCATTTGGTGTTACTTGTGTCGAACTTCATTATTTCAAGTAGTGTCAGAGACTCATTTTGATTCCTGACCCATATTTAATCTAGATGAGTCAGTTTCTTTTCGTGCCTCCATTTTTTTGATTGAAGCAATTATGAATATGGAAGGTTAGAATGAGAGCATTCCTTAAATCTCTAGATGAGCGGATTTGGGTTAGTGTACAAAATGGTTGGACCGCTTCTTCCTCTACTATTTCAGGTTTAGTTACCCCCATGGACATTTCTCTTTGGACCAAGGATGAACTAGTTGAGTGCAACTGGAATAGTAAAAGGCTTCATGCCCTGTGTATGGCGGCGTCTGCTAAAGAGTTTCAGAGAGTGTCAATGTGTGAACCGCAAAAAGAAGTTTGTGATATTTTAGAGACCACACACCAGAGAACTAAAATCGTTAAGAATTTTGAGCTACGGATGTTAACCACTAGGTTTGAAGAAATTAGAATAAAGGACGATGAATGATTCAATGAATTCTATGTGAAGCCGAATGACATAGTAACTCTAGCTTCAATCTAGGTGAAAAAATCCCTGAGTCTAAAATAGTTCGAAAAGTCTTTAGATCCTTACCTGAGAAGTTTAGACCCAAGATTATTGCGATTGAAGAGAGCAAGGACTTAGATATAGTTACGATAGATAAACTTGTAGGATCCCTTCAAACATATGAACTCACTATATCTCAACCTANGAAGTTTAGACCCAAGATTATTGCGATTGAAGAGAGCAAGGACTTAGATATAGTTACGATAGATAAACTTGTAGGATCCCTTCAAACATATGAACTCACTATATCTCAACCTAAGAAGAACAAGTCTATAGCCTTGAAGAAATAACCTACTTTCTTAAGAATTTCCAAAAAAATGTTTAGAAATAAGAAGAAGACTAAAGAGAGACATATAGGTAATTCCAGTGAGTGTAGAAAGAGATATAAATCTGTGAGATGTCATAAGGGTCAAGGTTTTGGCCACTATAGAAGTGAGTGCCCTAATTTTAAGAGAAATCAGGGTAAAGCTATGAATGCTACTCTCAGTGATGATGAGTCTAGCTCGGATAATCAAAGTGAGATGTCTACACATGAGGAGAGTGAGAAGTTTATGGCCTTCCCTGCTAGGATTAAAAGTGAATCTAATAAGGACAGTGAGAAGGTTGAGGAAGTAGATAGTGGTGACCAAACTAAGGAATATTCTGAAGATGAGGATAAGATTCATGAGGCTTATCAAAAGTTATTTGATGAGAGTTGATAAGTGCATTTTATACACTTATTTAAGTCACAAAACATGGATAATTGTTGGTAACTATATCGAAATATGGCTTAATTATATATAAATTGTGTTTTGTAGGGTAACATTTATGAACATGGTGGAAGTTAGGAAAAAGGAGAGAAAAAAACTAAAATCAAAGAAAATCAAAGTTCAGGGACCAAAGTGCAAATAACTGAAAGATGACCCGAGAGAAGAAACGAAGATGTGAAGGAGTCAAAAACTAATAGAACAAAGGAATGAAGTGTTGGAAGAACGATGAACTATGTAATATGAATTTTAATTTTTAGTTTTATATATTTGACATTGGAACACGTTTTTTTTATATTAAACAATCTATATGATTTTATTTTCTCCCCAATTATTGTGCACGTTAGTTGTGTGAATTAGATGACCTATTTTATGCATTCGAAAGAAGGAAAATAGGTTCGACATATATAATTATATTGTCATAGAATCCGATAGGGGATATAAATATACTGTTATATCTTATGTAAATCTTTTAACTGTTCATAAAAATCATGCACTTTTATATGTTCGCATCCATCATAGAAATATAGTTGGGTCATATATAAAAGTAGGCTTAACATTATTCGAGAGAGATTTTTAAATAAATTAGGAACATTGATTTGTCAAATTCAATCGTGTTGCCAACGTGTAAAACTAGAGTTAAAGTAGATTATTGCATGGGAATTCGGGATCCTAATATGTTTGTCATTCATTAAAACACATTAAACTATGTTTAATATAGTTTGCATTTAATTTAGTTAATTCACTCTTAATTGTATAAGTAGGTTAATTTAGATATAATTTAGTCATAATGTACCATATTATTCTTGTTTTGGTTAAAGGCGCGATAACTAAAATTGAACTAAATCAATCTCTGTGGGACAATACTTGTGACAATACTTGGACTCAAAATTCACTTATTACTTGTTAACGAATCGTACACTTGTGGTGATTTTAATTCGAAATAGAATTTCGTGAACAAGTCTTAAGATAAAGAAGGTCGATAAAGTTGTATTGAAGAAGCTTAATGAACTTGAGATAGAGAGAGAAAAACTCATAGCTGACCTTAGGATTCTACCAAAAATCCGAGTGAGTTGAGACTTGTCAATGAGAACCTAGAAGCTAAGTTAAAACCTTAACAAGTGACCTAGAAAAATCCAAAACTCAACTTCATACCTTCTAGAGTGGTTCTCAAAAACTTGATAATCTGTTAGAGATGAACAAGCTAGTTGAAAATAGCCAGGGTCTGGGATATGTTCAAACTGATAACAATACTGCTAGTACATCCAAGACCACGTTTGTCCCATCCACCAACAAGCGTATGAATGTTGCTAATCTTGAACCCAAAAGAAAGAGTGTCTTAGGACCGAGACCTACTAGACAACGTATGATCAATCGACCTATAAATCAATATCAATCATCACGTAGTTTTGAACCTAGGTTTATTCTCACTTGTTACAATTGTGGTGCACAGGGACACATAAGGCCTATGTGTTATAAATTCCTAATAGAAATAGAAATCAGAATTTCACTAGAGTTATAAATCAGGATTTTGATAGTCGAATTGATTTCCTCACTAATCAAGTGTGTCATTTTACCAAGTTAATGACACAGTTGACTCGAAATAAGTCTCCTACTAGTCAAGTTTGGGTGAAAAAGAGTGATTTGGAAAATTTTGAAATTGATCACGGGATTCTTAAAGGTAAGAGTGTTTGTATACCTAATTGATTATGTATTTTTAATGCATACTTACACTTTTTAATTAATTCATTTATTATTGTATGTATCTCATTTTTTTGTTTGATTTTAATTTTTAGGCAGTTTGATTTTTTTTAAATAAAAAAAAAATTTGAGAAAAAAAATTGAAAAATAAAAAAGGGTGAAAATTCTTTACTATAGCATGATATACTTGAACATGTATGTTGTGACCAAGTACAAGTTTAATTGATGTGTTGTAGCATATTTTTTATTACTTTATTTAGGTTTATGTGGAGTAATTAGTATATGTTTTTTCATGCACCATCTGCACTATGATCTTGTGAGTAAGTCTTGACTATGTGAGATTTGGGATGGTCGTCATCTGTTGGTAAGGTGACCTTGAACGTGGATTGAACTTAATTTAGAAGACCTAAGTTCGAGTATATCCACTTAAATAAAATAAAAATATTTCATCTTATAACCTATTTGACTCAAGTAATTAAACTCGAGGAGTTTCTCATAACCTGATGCCCTATGATCAACTGACTTGGAGTCATCAGCCCTAAACTCATTATAGGGGTCATCTTAGTCGCTTAATGGAGAAGAGTCTGCAAATAAGATGTGAAAATTTGAAGCGAAAAATGATGAGCTTAAAAAGAAAAATATAAATTGTGTGAAAATTATTTATGCTCAAAGTTAAGGGTAGAAAATAATAATATATATGAAAAATGAGCTTTCTATGAAAAATGAGCATTATATGAAAATTGTGTGATAAAGCACTTGAGCAGTTAGATTCTCAACCCATCGTCAGTATCAGCATGTGGAATGATCTAGCCCAAAAGTTCTGTACTAAATTCTTCCCACCGGCTAAGATAGCAAAATTGAAGCATGATATTTCTATCTTCCGCTAAAGTGAATCGGAATATTTTGATGAAGCTTGGAACAAGTTCAAGAACATGCTACGGAAAGGACTCCAGGTCCAATATTTCTATGCGGGATTGCTTCTATCATTCAAACACATGGTAGATTCTTCGTCTAACGACTCCTTATCTACAAAGACAATTGATGAAGCTTTGAAGTTGTTCGAGGCAGTGGCTACAACTTCAGCCATGTGGGCTTCTGAGGAAGTTGTTCAAAAGAAAGTGTCGGGTGTATAAGAGGTGGATGCTTACTCAGCTTTATATGCAAATATAGACTTTTCTTAGTAGAGGAATACACTTATTTAACAGTGATATTTAGCATGTCCTTTCTCACATATTTAAAGTTTGGAGTCTTGTTCATAAGAAAATAGTGGCACTTAACACACGTGAGTCACTTATACGCTATACTTCATTTAAATTTGAACTGAGTACGTGAGAAAGTTTACTGAGCATTGATTATACTTGTGCATGCTATCAACTGCATATTTGAGTTATTATATATTATTGTTACCTCCGTCATTTGTGACTAAAATGGAGAGAGATGATGAATTGCAGTTTAAATTTTAGTTCATTTTATAATAAGGGTTTTTTTTTTTTTTTTGAACTAGAGATGATATTTTTGAATGTTTAGCTAGATTGAGTTTTGATATTTAGTATATCAATGTTTGGTTTTGGTGAGTTGACTTACATTGATATTACATTTTAATTTAGCTGGTATGTTGTTGAATTTATGAATAACTGTCTCAAATGCTTTTATTCTTGTTACTGTTTCACGTGTTTTTACACTTGGTATTGAGTTGTTTTTTCAGGAAACTGTTGGACAAAGGAAAAGCAAGATTCATTCGAGTTAGTTGGTTTTGGGTAGATTAGATTGAATCTATTTGATTTGTAATACATGTTTTCTCACAAAATGTCAAAGGGGGAGTTTGTTAGGTTTTAAAGATGTTGGCAATCTTTTGTCAAAACTATTGCTAAAAAAGAGTTTTAAAAGTCAAAATGTCAAGTGGTAAATTGCGTAGGTTAGAAGTCCTGGGGTTCAAGTATGGAACGAGGAGAAAAGAGTCGCTACAATTTCGCTAGCCTATCGCCCAGCTGATGCTCGAGCGGTAAAAATAGAAGTTGCGTTGCTTGGACTTCACTTCAGTGACACACCGTCACTCACCCATCGCTCGAGCGACAGTGCATCCCGATAAAACCTAATTTACGTTTTTGAAGGTTTTTATTTGGCCCAACTACCCAAAACCTCTACACTATATATATCCACGCCTCCATTCAAAAAATTGTTGGTTGAACATTGAGAGAAACAAAAGATTACTTCCTACATATCATTCTATTAGTTCAACCTTCATTTTGATTTCTTCATAGCATTGAAAAACATCAACTTCTCATAAACCAAACTCCAAGACACATACTTCCATAACATCTGTCAGAGTTCTGAAGATCAAGGAAGGTGACCAGAGTTCTGGTTGTTGGAGAACGAGGAGTTCTTATTGATCTACAGGAGATAGACGAATTCCGAAGGCCGAGAGTTGGTACAGGAGCACTCAATCTAGGAAGGCTTTGGTGATTACAGTTAGGAGGTCAGAAAGTACTAGAATTAGTCGTGTCTGACAATACTGTAAGTTGATTTGTTTATAGTTGATTTTTACTGGCTTGAACCCGGAGTTTTTACCTAGTTATGGGTTTTCTCCGTTAACAATTTCAAGTGTTATTTATTTTTCAGTAATTTATTAATTGCGATAATTCAACCTAGGATAGTTGTGCATGTGAATTCATCTGGATTAATTAATAACTGTGACTTGTTGCATTTATTAATTGGTCAATTTAAATTCTGGACAAACACCTATTCACCCCATTCTAGGTGTTAGTTGGGTCTAACTTCGTTATTTCAGAGCTGTAGCAAAGATGTGTATATTATAAATATCGAATTTGAAAGTGATGAAAAATGTTTATCGAGTTTAAAGGAGGATACTTGGTTGTGACATAGGAGATTATGCCATGTGAGCATGGATCTTCTTTCGAAAATTTCCAAAATTATTTTGTCAATGGTCTACCAAATTTAAAGTTTGATAAAGATAAAATTTGTGATGCTTGTCAATTCGGTAAACAACTAAAAAGCTCCTTTAAACCTAAACTATATTCTTCGACTACAAAACCACTTTAACTACTCCACATAGATCTTTTTAGACCTTCTAGAACCGCTAGTTTTGGTGGAACACATTATGCCTTCGTCATTGTCGATGACTTCTCTAGATTCGCTTGGGTTCTATTTCTAAACCTCAAAGATGAAGCTTTGAATACTTTCAAACACATTTGCAGAAAGGTTCTAAATGAAAAAGGATACTCTATTACAACTACTAGAAGTGATCGTGGTGGAGAATTTGATAATTTTGCTTTTGATAATTTTTGCAATGAATATGGATATGAACATAACTTCTCGACTCCTAGAAATCCTCAACAAAATGGTGTAGTAGAAAAGAAGACGCACATTGGAAGAAATGTCTAGGACCATGCTAAATAAAAATAGCATGCCAAAATACTTTTGGGCCGAAGCCATCAACACCGCTTGCTATATTGTAAATAGAATTTTAGTTAGTCGAAAGAAAACTAAAACACCATATGAGCTTTGGAAAAATAGGATTCCAAATATCATCTATTTCAAAGTTTTTGGTTGTAAATGCTTTATTTTAAACACAAAAGAAAATTTGAAAAAATTTGATTCAAAATCCGATATTATAATCATTCTAGGTTACTTATCAACTAGCAAAGCTTATAGAGTCTTCAACAAAAGAACTCTAGTCGTTGAAGGATCTATGTATGTTACTTTTGATGAAACTAATTCTCTTGATCGTGAGAAAAGTATTACTAATGATGTAGGATCGAAAACTCCTTTCGAACAAATCAAAGTAAGGATGATCCAAAAGAAGAACACAATGGAGAAGCAAACGTTCAAAAAAGTGAAGTAGAACCTAATGATGCGTCAAATATCTCACTCTACCAAAAGAATAGAGGTATGTCCCTTCTCATCCAAAAGAACTTATTATTGGTGATCCATCCAAAGGTAATACTACTAGAGCTTCTACTAGGAATCACCTAAATAGTTATGCTTTCATCTCACAAATTGAACCAAAAAATTTCAAGGAAGCCAAGTTTGATGAGTTTTTGATCCTAGCTATGCAAGAAGAACTAAATCAATTTGAAAGGAATCATGTTTAGGATTTAGTCACTAGACCAGATCAACCGTCATCGGTACAAAAAGAAGAAGGTATTGATTTTGAGGAAACATTTGCACCGTTTGTTAGATTAGAATCTATTCGTATGCTTCGCATTTTCTTGTTATAAATGATTTACTCTTTATCAAATGGACGTCGAAAGTGCATTTCTAAATGGTTTCATTCAAGGAGAAGTTTTTGTTGAGCAACCACCCGACTTTATAGATCACAAGTATCTGGACTATGATTTCAAACTTAGAAATGCTCTTTATGATTTAAAATAAGCTCCTAGAGTTTGGTATGAAAGATTAAGCAAATTTCTACTTTCAAATGGTTTTTCAATAGGTAAAGCGGATACTATCCTTTTGTTAAAACTCAAAAGAATGATATGATTATTGTTCAAATTTATGTTGATGATATTATATTTTGTGTAACTAATATCCATCTTTGTGAAGAATTCTCAAAATGCATGAGCATGGAATTTGAAATGAGTATGATGGGAGAACTCAAATTCTTCCTTACTCTCCAAATTAATCAAACTAGATATGGTATATTCATCAATCAAAATAAGTATATATTGGGATATACTCAAGAGGTTCGAAATGGATGATTTGAAGCCTATGAACACTCCCATGAGTTCATCCGTAAAATTGGATAAAGATAATCAAGGTATTTTCGTTGATGTCACAAAATATCGAGGTATGATCGGATCCCTATTGTACTTAACTACAAGTAGACTCGACATTATATTTAGTATGAGTTTATGCGCTAGATGTCAATCAAATCCTAAAGAATCTCCCATTAGTACCGTAAAACGGATTTTTAGATATCTTAGTGACACTAGAACCTTAGGGTTTTGATATCCAAAGGGCACTCATATTGATCTTCTTAGCTATTCAGATGCTGATTAGGCCGGTTACGCAATCGATCGTAAAACACTAGTGGAACTTGTCATTTTCTAAGTTTTGCACTTATGTAATGGTTTAGTAAGAAACAAAATTTCGTTGCATTATCAACAGCCGAAGCCGAATATATCTCGGCCAAAACTTGTTGTGCCCAAGTGTTATAAATGAAGCAAACTCTTAGTGATTATCACATGTCATTTGATCATATACCTATCATGTGTGATAATACTAGTGCCAAAAATTTGTCAAAAAATCTCATCTTGCACTCTCAAACGATGTACATTGAAATTAGACATCACTTCCTAAGAGATCACGTACAAAAGGGGGATATCGTGTTAGAATTTGTGAAAACAGAAAATCAATTGGTCGATATCCTCACTAAACCTCTTGTACTTAATTGATTCTCACATATTCGAAGAGGTTTAGGGACTATTGATGAATTCGAAGTACTTAACCAAGTTAAATTCATATTATGTGTTCATAAATATTTTATTTGGCATTGATTATTGTATATTTGATTTAGTATGACAAAAAAAAGGAGACTGTCCGGACACCTTGTTCGGTTTGACAGAAAATTCAGCTCTGCCATCTGGTCATCTAGATCATGACCCGGACGTCTGGATGAACACAATTTCAGATTTTTTAATAGCGAACCAGGCAGTTTCTTTCCCATTTTTTATAAACTCTCTCGATTCTCACTTTAAAATCATTCCTACAATCTTCATTCTTTTCACTCAAATCGTCAATTACCCCTCAAAATCGAAAACTCATTATCTCTACACTTCAAATTCATTCAAAACTCAAACTTTCATCCACTACATTCCAAAATCCCCCAAAATTTTCGAAACCCTAGCTTTTATTCGTCATCCACATCTTCCTTCTTCTTCTTCTTCAATTCTTTCCTACCTCATCAATTTTCTACAATGTCGGGGTTCAAAAGAGCAGGTAAAAGACTTAAGAGCACTGTGAGATGGTCTCCACCACCTTCATCCGATGAACAATTCGACATGGAACCCGAGATGCTGGCCAACCCTTTTGAAAAATCCACCATTTTAATAGGTAAGAATGTTGACTTTGCCGATTTTACTATTGAAGCACCCACATTTCATATAGAAGAGTATTTTGAAAATATAGGGTGGGTCTCTATTGTTACTTTAGAAGAACATGCCTATCCACATCTTATGAAAGAATTTTATAAAAACATGGATATTGCTCCTCTTTCAGATGAGATTTCGTGTTTACTTAAAAATGTTTGTATCACCATCAACAAAGCTCTCATTTGTGATATTCAAATTTTTCTTCATAAAACTCATTCCATTTTAAAAGGGTATTATCCTTCCGAGTCATATCGTCGGGTAACCGGGAAGAATATTGAAAACACCACAAAACTTAGTGCAAACCAATTAACCCTTCTATGTAAAGTTTTACAAAATATCATTGCACATGTTATTCTTCCTCGAAAAGGTTATCGAGACGAGGTAAACTATTTTGATCTTTTTATTCTCGACTCCTTTCTAGTCAAGCTGAAACTAGATTTTTCAACTATTACATTAGGTCTCATAAAGCTTGTTCATTCCACGCGTTATGTTAAAGATTTACCTTACTAAATGCTTCTTACGAAAGTTTTTAAACATTTTGATATTTCTCTAAATAATGAGACTTTTATTAAACTTCACCCTACCGACACTTTCAATATCAAACTCTTAAGCGGATGAAAATAGTAAAAGAACATGGTCAATGGGTAGCACACACAAAAGGCTCCAACCCTACCTCGGGTCCATCGACTCTGCCGTTCGAGGGTGATGAGGATGATGATGATGCTGATGATATATCGCAACTTTCGAACCCCCCTCATGATGTTCTAGCCTCTAGTGTTCCTTGTTCTTCGGGTGGAGGCTTCACATTTGTCGAGGATCACTAAATCTTTTCAATGATCGCATCGATTCCCTTGCATCATCAGTTGATGGCCTTGGTGGAATGCTTCGACAATTGCAATTTCAGCAGGTTGCCATACAAGCTCAACAAGATGCCATTCAAGCACAACAAGCTGTAATGCAGGCTCAACAGAATGCCTTATAAGCTCACTTCTATACCCATTTTCCTCCACCGCATCCTCTGGAGCCATAGTCATCACTTTTGATGCTACATTTTGAATCTTTCTTTATGTTTTTATGACTTGACTACACTCATGCTTCGTCTAGCCTATTTTCCTTATGCCGTTGGCTTTCGATATTATTTTGGTTATCTTTTTAATGCTATGGTTATTTCTTGATCCATGTTTTTTTGTCTTGTGTTTTTTTGCTTATGTCAAAAGTGGGAAATGGGGTGAAACGATTTTGCATTATTATACATGATTTGATTTGACAATAATAATATGCTTTGAGTATATGAAAAATGGGGAAAGAGGGAAAATCATCTATATGCTTTGAATATATAGTTATTAATTTGTAAAAGATAGGAGGACTATGAAGTACATGATAAATTTATAATATATATTCCTTTATCAATTTGATATCTATTGTTCAATCATATCCTGCAAATCATCTTGTTTATTATAATAAAAAATGGGGAAATTGTTGACCTATGGTTGATATCATGTTTTGATTATAATAAAAAAATTGTTTTGTCTCTAGCAATTGGATTCAAGTCTTCATAGATATTTTGTCCAAATTGATCAACTGAAATAAAAAGATTGCTACCAAAAGACTCGCATTTACGATCAAAGAAAATCGAGATGGAAGTCGAGCAATCACGTCAAATTAATCGAAGCATTCACATCGAATCAAGCATTCATTGAAGATATTAGACTTGGATGCTTTGAATCTATATGTAAATGTAAAATACTTTAATCTGTAACAATGAATCACTAAAAGCTCGAAAGTTAAATTTTTATGTACGAGATAAATTATTCATAACAACACCCGCATAAAAATTATTTTCGAAAAAGATAAAAAAATTTCACTTGATTTTTAAATCTTTTACCAATATCACTTATCTTGAAAAGTTAAGTGAAAATGTCATTCAAATGTCTACACCTTTTAAAGTAATCAAGAAAAGAAAAATTCGGAAATATTTGTCCTAGCGGACGTCCTGTTCGTCCAACGGTCAAATTTTTAACCCTTCTGATTTTTGATGCACGACGGCTAGTTTAGTCGTCCGATTTAGTAGGCGGACGTCTGGTTCCGATTGGTCAGAAATTTTGGTGTTTTAACTGCTATAAATACCACTTCATTCTAAATTCAATACAACACTTGTAAGAGCATTTATGTGAGATATTCTTGAGCAAATCTATATTGATTTATCTTTATTAAATAATTTACATTGAAAAACCTTTGATTGAATTAACTTTTGAAAATTATTCTAATCATCAAAGTTTTTCTCACCTAATATTTGAGTTTCATTCATTGCTATAAATTAAAGTGTTAGCATATTTCTTTCTTGATACTTAATTTGATCATATCATTCATTAAGAGAGAAGTTTCAAATTGCAAAATCAACTTTCATTTAAATTTATGGGTCGTGTTGAGGTCCCATAAAGTCAATATTGTATAAGGATCAGTGCTTCTTATTTGTAAGTCACTGGAAGCATTGTCAAGGGTTGGATTGCATCACAAGTCAATCAACATAGTGAAAAGGCCTTGCTCGTGCCGGAGAGATTGGTAACGGAGGACGTAGATCATTGCTTTGGATCGAACCTCCACAATTATATCGTTTGCATCATCTCTCACTTTTACTTATCATATTTACATTTGTGCTTATTATTTGATTTTATATTTTTAGCCTTGACTTGCTTGAATTTATATTAATTTTTCGAAAAAGTTTTAATAACCAATTCACCCCCCTCTTGGTTAGCCATTCTTGGGCTATCATTCCATTCATCTCCTTATTTCATCCTAATTTGACGATATCCACTTTTAAGATATATTTTACTAAATATACATGATTCATGCAGTTCAATAAGCATATTATCTAACCAAGGTATGGGATGACAATACTTTACCATTATGTTGTTGGTTACCTTGCACTCAAGGCACATTTTCCAAGTCCCATCCATTTTAGGTATAAGTAATACGGGACGACACATGGACTCATATGCTTTCCCTTACATACCCTTTGCCTATCAATTTCTCTACTTGCCTTTGAAGCTCCCTTGTCTCCTCGAGATTACTTCTATAATCTGGCCGATTTGGAACAACAGCTCCAGGTATAAAATCAATCTAATGCTCAATGCCTCGAATGGGTGATAACCCACTAGGCATGTCTTCAGGAAACAAATCTCCAAATTCCGCAACAAATAAATGGTCAATCTAGGAAGGGTTGGTTAGTTTCCTAAAAATTGAGGTATGATTCCTTGTAGACCAGTAATATCAAAGGTTTTTTTTCACTACAACCCTCTTTATTTCACTCTCTTCTGCAAATAAATTCACTTTTGACTTTTTTTTTCTCTCATGTGGCTCCACTATTTTCTCTTTATTTTCAACCATCTCATTATTTTCTCTCTTCTTTGAAGTATCAGTATCACGCTCCTTCTGTTTCTCTTTGTTTTTCTTCTTTTCCTCACATCTCAATTTCAATTGATCCTCATAGACCTAATTTGGTGTTAATGAAACAAGAGCAATGGATTTCCCATCATTGACAAAGCTGTACCTATTTTTGTACCTGTCATGTATCACTTTCCTATCATACCGCCATGGCCTCCCCAACAAGATATGACCAGCATTCATAGGAATCACGTCACAGATCACGTCATTACTATACTTCCCAATAGTGAAGCTCACCAAGACTTGTTTATTAACCATAACCTCTCCACATTCATTCAACCACCGCAACCAACAGGATCTAGGATGTTTTAGCGTAGTTAAGCCCAATTTTTCAACAAGGGTAGTATTAGCAACATTGG
Source organism: Fraxinus platypoda (assembly GCA_903798405.1). Taxonomy (NCBI): domain Eukaryota; kingdom Viridiplantae; phylum Streptophyta; class Magnoliopsida; order Lamiales; family Oleaceae; genus Fraxinus; species Fraxinus platypoda. The sequence continues at coordinate 1,741 of CAIGRT010076441.1, read as the reverse complement.
TACAACTCCTCCTATCAATAATCATACTATATACATTGTTATTGACATGACACCTAGTATGAAAGATGTTCTCCCTTTACTGATCCACGTTATCTACCCTGGTTTGTGTATTGAGAGCACGCCTCATAAAAAGTGTTTCAACCATCACTGGGTGCTCCAATTTAGACATCTCATCACTATCATTATCACTCACTACTTAACCCATTATCATGCAAGATCATTGCCCTTTTGTTTGGACATTGAGAAGCAATGCGCCCTGAGCCCAAACATCTAAAACACTTGATAGCCCTATTTCTAGGAGATTGGGAATTCGCATTGGGTTTTATTTTGCCAGTTACTTCATCTTTTTCCCTTGGTGATTCGGTCTTAACCTTTGAAACAACCTCGTCACTTTTTATTACTATCTCACTTCGGTTTCCAAGAAGAAGAACCCAAAAAATACCTAGCTGCTCTTTTTCTTTTTAATTACCGCCCTACCTTCATAGCCACGTGTAACATGACCTCCAACTCAACGAAATTTTGTAATTTTACTACATTGGCTATCTCCCTATTCAAACATTCAAAAACCTAGCATGTGGCTTTCCTATCCTCCTTAACATTCGCTCTAATCATAACTATCTTCATCTCCTTGTGGTAATCATCCACACTCCTCGAACCTTGACCAAGGCTTTGAAGTTTTTGATAAAGATCCCTATAATAATGATTATGTACAAATCTCTTCTTCATGATAACCTTTAACTTACCCATGTCTCAATAGGCCTCTCATGATTCCTCCTCTTACTTGTTGCCAATTGATCTCACCGTAGGATTTCATAATCGATAAACTCTATCACAACTAGTTTCATCTTTTTCTCCTCCGAATGGTTATGATAATCAAAGATCAACTCCAACTTTTTCCCCACTCTAAAAATAACTCCGGATTGTTTCTCCTTGGAGTGAAGGAATTTTCATCTTAATGCTACCCAAATTCTGATCAACATTTTCTCCACCAAAGTCTCTAGGATCTTCTCTAGGCCCCCTTCTACTTCGGCCTATGATATTTGATTATCCTCATTAGGGCTATCCACTTCATTTCCATAATTAGATTGAACTCTAGGATCACGCCTACCTTGCTTCCTAACATTAGGAACTCCTCTAGGTTGCCCTTTTGTAAGTTAGATATCACCGTATCCCACCGATACATTCTATCTCTAATTTCTCTAAATCCACAATTATGTGTTCGTATTGTTGTTGTATAGCTCTCATCATGAATGCTTGATTGTATCCCTCTCTAGATATTGATTCTTCTTTATCAGACATCCTAATAACTAGAATTTGTGTGCCTTCCGTGTTTGCACTCGTGTTTCACTCAAATTTGGCTTATTTCCTCTAATAATCTCACCGTTCTTGCCTTTTTCCTCTCAATGTTTTCTTTCAAGTTCTCTGAGGAACTAAGTGATCTCAATAAAAAATTTCCCCCTTGTGAGATTCAAACGCGCAAGAAAAATGAATTTAAGAAGGATAATGACTCGAGAAAAAGGACTCAAGAAAGTAAGGAACCAAATAATTGAATTAAAACACAACCAAGAATTTCAAAAAAGTGTTGTTAATTATAATTTCTTTGTCAATATGATTCGATTAATTACGAGATATGAAAGTATACCAATCTTGATTATCGATCATATCTTTCATCATTGATTAGTGTGTTTTGCACATTTAATTATGACACAAAATAAATTGAATGTTGTTATAAAAAGCTCGA
>CAIGRT010076422.1:0-14800 GCA_903798405.1 Fraxinus platypoda | reverse complement strand
ATATGATAAGTATCTATCAATCCTATCATATAATCACCGTGAAATCCAAAGCGCAAAAAACTATGGCGTACCTTAATTATAGAAGGCTTACGATGAGAGAATTTGCCAACGAGTGTGAACTTGTATGGCGAAGAAAGATGCTCCTCCTCATCTTCGGTAATTAAGACTGCCAGCTCACTATTATGTATATACGAGTCTTTAGAGACCAACCTGTAATCAGTGGTGTCCTATGGAGCTTGAAGAGCCGGTGCAAACGACTTTTTCTGGCTTCACTCGGCCTGAGATATAACAGTTTTGCTTGAAATGGCAACATCATACGACTTCCGAATTTGATTTGGCAACTTAGGGGTCTCGATCGGCGAATCCGTCGATGGAATTGTGCATAGATTAACTGAGGCTACATTCTGCCCAAAAATTGCAAGGGCACACCAGTTGGCCGCCGGTAGCTGCGTCTGGCAGCCACGGATCTCCGGACTCAGAATTAGATGATTTTTTACAGGGTAGTGTGGAATTTCATGCTGAACATGGCGGTCACGTGGTCGGAGATGAGGTCAAGATTGGCCGAAATTTGAGTTTTTTCGACCTGCTGGGCGTTCACGTTTGGGACGATTCCGGGCGCGTCCAGCTCCGATCAGGCTGATTTTTCTGTCGAAGTATCATCTCCTCATGGGCAAGCTGAATGTATGGCGCATGTAGAAAGGTGGGTCCCATAAGATGAGGAATCGAAAAATCAGTCGCGAATTGCACAGAATTCAAAGTTTTGATTTCGGCCAAATTGGTCACCTCCGACACTACCCCAGGGATTTTTGGGCCTTCTGAGATCAATGGCGGTGGTCTCGTCACCAAATTCTGAGCTAAAGTGGGTGAAATGAGTGCATTGGGATGTGTGCCCCTCGTTTTTTGGTTCAAACCAGATCTGATTTCTTCAAATATTGTGAAATGATTGTTGAAAAGTTGTATGGGAGGGTGTTGGAGGTGTGTTGTCATCGGTAGTGGTGGTATTTTTCGGTGGTTTTGGTGATGGATCAAGGGTGTTGATGGATTTGTCTTTGTCTCCCATTCTAGAGAGAAGGGTTATAGCAAGAGAGTTAGGATTGGGACATGAGTTGCTTTTGAACATGAACCTGATTCTATTGTTGATTCTGGTTATTAGCCATTATCCTTACCTGACGTTGTCCTTTTCTAACATTTCTGATTGTCATTTCGATTTCGTGATCTATTAGAGCTAGGTAAATCTAGTCAGGATCTTGCATAAACCAAGTTTGCCTGAAAGGAGTCAAGTCACAAGAGAATTAAGTAGTGTAATAATAGCCTAAAAATAACAAAAAAGTAACAATGAAGACGAATCTAAAATATCAATAACTAAAATTAACACCGTTATTCCCCACCAACGGTGCCAAAAACTTGTTACGTTAAAATTTCGCAAGCGTACAGGTTCGTTGTAGAAGTAATAATCATGATGATAGAGTTATCGTCCCACATGGAATAATGCTTAATTCTTGTCTGTTTGATATATTTAAATTCGTAATTGTAACAAAATATGGTTGATTTGTATCCAACTACTTTTTATACCTACGAAAGCAATAAACAATAATTTAAATTAAATGTGACGAATGTATTGGATTTCCGACTCCACTAATCAATTCTTAATTTCAATTCTCAACTTGTATAGTTAATTCAATTCATGCATTATGACGATAGATAACCACTTTTATTTACTATTTTTTTCCAAGATATAATAAACTTATGTTTAAGACTAGACGATCATATTCATAGTCTGCATTCATATGACAAATATGCATTGAGGTTCAAGATTATCACACACGACCGCACACTTCATAAATACTATTCCTAATATTTATTGTTCTTGCGTTTCATAAACAGTTTTCTACCTATTGTGAGTTTTTCAACACTATGAATAAACAACTTATTGTCCTAATGGTGCGTAAGTATTAAGACAATATGATTATGCATGTTTATGGAATCACAACACAAGAATTAAACTAAAAATACCAAATCTTGAATTAAAAACTAAGAATCAAAGAGTTTTGTCATCCATCCAATAAAATTAAATTTAGCATAGAATGTTAATATAATAATTATATAGAAAATAAAAGGAAGTTATCATCCGAATCATTGAAATATGAAGAAAATCTGAAAATCTTCAATTTAAGCCTTCAAATCCGGATCCAAACGATGAATTCTTTATTCTTCGATGTAAATTCTCTCTCATTTTTTTCTCTCTCAAAATTCAACTCTGCTCCCAAAATTCCCAAGATTTTTCCTTATAAGATGTCAAAAAGATTGCCTAGAATTATTACCAAAACGAAATAAGGAAACTAGGATTTTTTTTTCTCGTTTAACAGTGAGGCGCGCACCCTGGTGCTCATTTTTGGGCCAAATTGCAGTTTGGCCCCTGAAATTTTCCCGAGCTTTTTTTCTTCATTCTTCAATTCTCTCCCATCCTTTCGCTTATTTTCTTGTCCAATTGGATCCCTGCATTCTCGACTTTTCGTTTTTTGCTCCAAGCTAACTTTTGATTATTTACATTTTAATCCTCAACTTCTCTTTTTGCTTCAGTTAACCCCCTTTCTTGTTTCTCCAATTCCATTGTATACACTAATACATTAGAAAGAGGTGGAAAGAGGTTGACGATAAAATAATTAAGTAATAAATGCAGTTCAAGCAATCGGGCCAAGATGCATTGCGAAGGTGATCATAAAAGAGTGGATTGTAACATGGAAAATATGTTTGCTAAATCAGTTGATGACTGAATTATACGCAAAACTAGGCAACAAAATAATTCTCACTCCAACACATACAATCTGAGTGGGAGAAATCATCAAAACTTCTTTTGGAGTAGTGCATAGTCTTCTCAAAATATATCATGTGTTTTTAGCAGCCAGAAAATTAATCTTCATGGCAAGAAGCATTTACCAACATGACCGAAGTTTCAGCTTAATTCATGCAAAAGACTAAGAAAACCTTTTAAATTCAAGGGGCTATTATAAAGAATTTGGAAAATAATATGGGGCAAATAATTAGAACACTTTTAGAAAAGACCGCTAGGAAGCGATTCAAACAATTACTGGACGATGTGGGATTGAACTTCTATAAATTATAGTTAAGAAACACGTAGTATTGAATGAAGAGATACCTTCCACAGATGAGGAGTATGTGGATCGATCTGAACAATCAACAAAAGGAATTCCATGTCAAAAGTCAAATTGTCGACAAGTGAAGGCAACCATTCACGTCAAAACATATGTACCTCATGTTCCATTTTCTCAAGTACTGCGAAAGAAGAAGATCGAGGAACAGTTTGTAAATTTTTTGGACATGTTCAGAAAACTTCATATCAACATTTGGTTACTTAAGACCATATCTCAAATACTAAGCTACACAAAGTTCCTCATAGAAATGTTATTAAAGAAAAGAAAACTCATTGAATTCGAGACTATCCCGCTAAATAAGAAGTTCAGTGTATCTTACAATATAAACTACCTCCTAAACTAATGGATCGAAGGAGTCTCAAAATACCTTACTTAATAGGAAATAATTCAAATTTTAATATTTTATGTGATTTTGGAGCAAGTATAAATCTAATACCTCTTTCTGTCTACAAGAAATTATGTTTGAAAGAGTTAAAGAAAACTACAATTTCCCTTCAACTAGCATTCCGATCAATCAAACACCATTGAGGAGTGGTTGAGAATGTGCCTATTAAAGTAGGCAAATTCATATTTCCAACAAACTTCGTTATCTTAGCCATAGAAAAATACTAGGATGTATCACTCATCTTGGGCCAAACGTTCTTATCTGAACTATTATGGACTTTGAAGCAGGCAAGTTGATCTTGAGATTGGATGAACAAGAAAAACTTTAGGTCTATATCACCATTGAGAAGCCATTCCATGATGAGGGAAGCCAAAAAATTAATAAAAAAGTAGTAAAAGATCAAGAAAAGTGCCCACATAGAAAAGGAATGGGTAGAATAATTGGAAACCTCAAGGATATAAATGAGCTCTACAAGTTTGGAGAATCGAGAAAAGGGTTGACAATGTTGAACATTGTGCTCAATGCTTTGCTGATGAAGTCCACTTTAAACTACCATGATTATCTATTCAACAAAATCTAGCTAAAAACTCTAAATTAAGCACTTATTGGAAGAAATCCAATTTCATTCATTTTATTTATTATGCTTCGTGTTTTTGCATTGTATGTAGTTATCTAGGATTGCATTTAGATTTAGGCAAGGGTCATCATGACAATATTAGGCCTAAAAAGGAAAAGAAACTTATTTGAGTCCAAAATAGTAAAGGAAGCAGTTGGAAGTGGCGTAAAAAGACTGGTTGTCTTTGCAATTACACCACATTGTAGCTTCCATACTATTTCTTGAATCCTGTATTAGTGCACATCTTATGCTGTTGTGTTGTCAGTTATCCTTCATGGCATGCATTGAATTTATATCTCGTGTGCCCCTAATTTTCATGATTTTCATCTTAAATCGAAGGTACAAGGACATTCAAACAGCAAACACTAAAATGAAATGGAGTAATCCAAATCTTCCCCTACCATCCAACACATCTCCCGGCAAGTATCTACATCCCTTTCTTGTTATTTATTTGTTTGACTTGTGTTTTTTGATTATATACATTGAGGGCAATGCATAGTTTAAACTTGGGGGTGGTGTTTATTATTGAATCGATATTGCATGGTTGTTTTGCATGTTTGCCACTTTATATACATGAAAAATACAAAAAAATAAATAAATTTAAATTTAAAAGCATTTCATGGCTTTAATGTGTGCTTGTGTGGTTGCTTAGCCTTGTTGGTTTTTGTTGATATGATTGGGATAACTTGTGTGATTTTCGAATTACTAATAGGTTATGAAAATAGGATTATTTTTAAGCTTATTCTTATTATATTTGATGCTCTTTGAGCATGATATTCATGTTTAATCACCTTATATTTTTGAAGTGGTTACTTGAATAGATTAGGTTGACAACGCTTGGATTTAGGTTGTGCAAAATCCAAAACCATATATCTCAATTCCATAACCATTGAAAGGATAGTTTCGTGGCGGTTGAAGTACTGTTAGAAATTATCAAAAGATGTGTTGATTTCGTGCGTGAATATATTGTGTGGAGTATTTTTGACTAACAGATAGAACTTAGAGAATGCTCATAAACTTAGAGTTTTGATCCCAATTAATTATTCCAAAAATTTAAAAGGCAATGCACCGATTGAGGCACGTGGAAAAAAGTTGCCCATATTGTCGCGTGAAGCTAATTTTGAGTAATCTAGCATTATTCATGACCAATGTTTAGGAGATGATCTACCAAAAAAGAAGGTTGCCTACACTGTAGAGCAAAAACTATCCTCGAAAACTAATAAAATATCCCAAAAATAGAAGAAGGGACACCATAAAAAAAATAAAAACGCATCAAAGTGTGTTGAAACAATGACAAAATCACTATAAATATTGGTTCGCCTGGTTTAGTCCTGGATAATTACTTGTGAATTTAGATTTTTAGTGAGAGTACTTGTTTAAGTGAAGTTTGGAGGCTGAGACACTCAAATCTAAAGAGAATCAACACAAATAAAGTTGTGACTATCATGGGTAAAACCTAACCGAATTTGAGTGGGAAATGAATGAGTAAAAAGAATTCAACNGTTTAAGTGAAGTTTGGAGGCTGAGACACTCAAATCTAAAGAGAATCAACACAAATAAAGTTGTGACTATCATGGGTAAAACCTAACCGAATTTGAGTGGGAAATGAATGAGTAAAAAGAATTCAACATTTAGAATTTACACCTCAAGAGAGTAAATAAAGAATAAGTTTGAGGGTTTGCATCTTACGAGAGAATTAAGGAAATATTTGACCATTGAAGGTCAAAAAATAACCATCTATGAAGTTTATTGTGATCGCATTGACCATGCGTACTCACATCGATCTAATATTAAATATGTGGATGAATAAATCTTGGTGACATAACTTGGAGGCTGTTTATGAATTGTTCACGTGATTTCATAGCCTAAGGTAAAAACTTTGATCATAAGGAATCAGTTGAACAATTCATAAACTGCCTCTCGTAAATAAAGGACATCTCGGACTAGTCCCAAAAAAGGTGAATGTCTAGATTCGACAAAAGAACGATTACTTGCAACTATCAAGTCAATGATCATTGCAGACTAACCCAAAAATGGTGAATGTCTAAAATCTCTCAAAGATCCCACCATTCACAACTATCCTTAAAAATGATCATCGCGGACTAGCCTCAAAATACGAAAGTTAGGAGTAAGTCAAAATCATGAAAGCAAGCTTTAACCCAAAAAAAAAAAAAAAATTAAACACACGTTACAAGCTTTAACCAAAAAAAAAAAAAAAAAGGGAATATGTCAAATGATAAGCATGCATTCATAAAAAAACTTGAAGTATCAATAGTGCCATCAAATACATCATGAGGGAAATCAAATGTCCCTCAAAACATGGGAGCATACCTTCCATTTTTTTCAAATAAGAAACATGTTATTCAAATGTGTCCGAAAGTATTCCATCACTCAACGAATGTTTTTAGAAAGAACCAAATAGACATTAAGGAATATAAAAGCTTTCTGATCATCTAGAAGGTAGAGTTGGAACCCCTAGTAGCATTGACTATTGGAATTATTCAAATAATTGATGATTGCATGGAATCAGCTTGAAATAAAAATAAAAAATAAAAAACAGTTATGGCAAGAAAATCTAAATTTTCTTATTTGAACTTTGAACCAAAAGTTGCATCCCTTTGTGAATCTTTGCACCCCTTCTGAATGTTTGTGTCTCATCATGCAAATATCTATATATAAGTGATAAGGAATCACTTTGAAAGTGCACAAAAACATTTTAGAATCTTCATTCTTCTTCCTCTTAACATACAAAATATTCTAAAATCTTTTTTTTAAGTGGTCTTTCTTTCTTTAACGAGTTTTTCACTTTATTGCTTTGCGCAAAACTCTTAAAGGCTTGTCATATATTCTAAACAATTTTTCAAAGTTCTCAGAAGCAATCCAAGTGGGGGCAAATATCGATTTTGGGAAAGGTATTGTATACATGTTTCAAGCCTCAAACTTGGTGTCTTTCATACTTTGTGCGAATTATCGATTCTTGATCTTCTCCTTGTTCAAGAAGAATATTTCGAACAATCTAAAAACGATATTTCTATTACAATGGAGATGGAAATAACTTGGCAACCATCAAGTTGATGAACCAAGACTTAGTTCGTTTGGATAGGTTCGATAGAACAAATTTTACCTAGTGGTAAGCAAACTTAAGTTCTTGTTGACAGCATTGAACTTGGCACCAATTCCTGAACCATTAGATGAAGATTTCAAAGAAGTACCGCCGATGAAACAAAAGACAAGAGGAAGAATTGATTTTTCACAGTCATATTCTAAATTCACTATCCGATGGGTTATACGATTTCTACACCAACGCCACTTTGACTAAACATATTGGGAAGTATTTGAGAACAAATACAAAGCCGAGGAGGAAGTTACTAAGAGAATTTTTAATTTCTAAATATTTTGATTCTAAGATGTTAGATAATATCCCTTTGTTGCCTCAAGTACATGAATTACAAGTAATTGTCAATAAGTTGAAGGCGGTTAAGATTGAACTTACTGAATCTTTCAAGTCGGTGCAATCATTGCAGAATTGCCACCAACTTGGAAGGGTTATAGGAAAAAAATCTTCGTAACTCCAGATTTTTTTAGAATGAATTCAAAAGCATCTTCTAATCGAGTAAGAATAAAGGGCATGAAATAAGAATGATTCTTATGATGGCACTTCAAAAGCCAATGCAGCAGACAAAAGTGATCATTCCAACAAAAGCCAAAAGAAAAGAAAGACTCTTGGTCTTAAAAAGGATCAAAGGAAAGTTAAAAAAGAAGTACGTTTTCGAAAAATCAAAATATTATGCAAGAGATTGCCGGCATGAAAAGCAACCAAAGAAGGATAAAAATGTGAACTCCTATGAAGATATTATCTCTATGGTGAGCAAAATTAATGCAATTCAAGGCAAATATGCAGGATGGTGGCATGAAAATTGTACAACTATCCATGTTTTTTATGATAGTCACTTTTCAAGACTTGTCATAATATTAATGATGGAAAAGAAATTAAAATGAAAAATGAAGGTCGCTCCAAAGTAGTTGGCAAAGAAAACATAGTTCTCTTCGGCCAATGTGCTTCATGTTCGGATACGAATAGATACTTAGAAAGTGGGGTTCTTCTAAAAAAAACCAGGAACTAAATCTGTATTTGACTCGTGCAAAACTTGTTTTGACAATAAATGATTATCATGTTGGTAAATGCTATTCAAGTGGTGTAATGGTCTAAGTTATGTATGATGGAGAATGATTATAATAATAGTAATACATGTTTTGCTTATATGGTCGATTCATTTACTTCACGGCCTGGTTGATAAGCACATATAGGCATTAATACTTTGAAAAGGATAGTCAAATATAGATTACTATCATGTGAATTTAATAAGTTTGATAAATGTGATACTTGTATTAAATAAAAAATGATTAAAAAGTCATTTCATAGTGTAGAAAGAACTTATCAATTGTTTGAAATTGTGCATTCTGACATTTGTGAAATGAATGGCATATTCACTAGAGAAGGTAATAGATTCTTTATTATATTTATTGATGATTATTCATATATACTTATTTATATTTGTTAAAATATAAAGATGAAGCTTTTAATATGTTTACTGTATGTAAGGCCGAAGTCAAAAATCAATTAGCAAGAAAAATATAACCTTTTAGAAGTGATAGAGAAGGATAATACTTTTAAATTGAATTCACATATTTTGTGAACAAGTTGGCATAATACATCAATGTTTTGCACTATGCACATCTGAACAAAATGGTTTAACTATAATAAATAATACAAATTTCTTAGAAATAGTTAATGCCATGTTAATGAATGTTGAATTACCTTTTAATTTATGAGGTGAAGCTTTACATACCGCGTGTCATTTAATCAATAGAATTCCTTTGAAAAAGAACAAGGTTTCTCCATATGGGATGTGAAAAGGAAGAAAACCATTTGATATTTCAAAGTGAGGGGGTATCTTCTTTATGGTAAGAATACGGATTCTAAAAGAATCAAATTGGCTCCTAGAGGCATTAAATGTGCCTTTGTAGCATATGCTTCAAATAGTAAAGCTTATTGATTGTTTACTTGGAATCCAATATAATAATAGAATCCAGAGATGTAGAGTTCTTTAAGAATTTGTTGACAACAAGAAACTCTCATAAACCTAATGGAACTCAAGTGAATATTGTCGTTTCTAGAGGATCACAAGCAGAAACATCTTCAGAAGATGTCTAACAGCCAAGTGAACCTCGAATAAGCAAAAGAGAAAGAAAAGAAAAGAATTTAGGATCGAACGAAATAGACTCCCAACTTATTTCTCTCTACTTGGTTGATGGGGATAGGAAGGATGTAGTAAGAACAATTCCTTTAACTCTTCAAGTTGAAAGTAATCCTGAAACTTGTAAAGAAGCAATGTCTTTTAGGGATTATGTCTTTTGAAAAGATATAATAAATAATGAGATGAATTCTATTATATCTAATAACACTTGAGAACTTATCGATTTACCACCAGAATCAAAACCTATTGGTTGCAAAAGGGTGTTTAGAAGAAAACTTAATTTTGATGGACTTAACATATATAAAGCTAGATTGTAGTTAAAGATTATCGAAAAAAATGGAATTGATTATTTCGACACATGCACATGTAGCTAGAATAACCTTGATGAGAATTTTATTTACATTAGCATCTATATATAATTTGCATATTCATCAAATGAATGTTAAAACAACATTCTTAAATGGGAATCTCAATGAGAAGGTCTATATGGAAAAACTAGAAAAAATTGTTCTACCAATAAATGAACACAATATACAAATTAGTTACGTCTTTATATGAATTAAAACAAGAACCTAAAAGTGGCATGAGGAATTTGATTCTATTATCACATCATATGATTTTGCTCATAACTTAGTTGATAAATGTTTGTATACTAAAGAGTGCAATGATAATATTATATTTGTGTGTTAGATTTTGATTATATGTTGATAATTAGTAATGATATGGAAGGAATTCAAGAAATAAATATATTTCTATTTTTCATATTCAAAATAAAGGATCTTAGACAAGTGAATACTATCCTAGGTATCAAAATTAAAAGAGATAGTGGGGGTTATTCATTAATCCAATCACATTATGTTGAGAATATAGTAAATAAGTTCAAACTTTTGAACATTAAAAAGGTAGATACCCTGTAGGATCCAAGTATAAAACTAGTAAAGAATGATGGAAGAGCAATAGCACAAATTGAGTATGTAAGTAAAATTGAAAGTCATATGTACGTGGTACAGTGTACAAGGCCAAATATTACATTTGTTGTTAGTAAACTAAGTAGGTTTATTAGCAATCTAAGTTTAGAACATTGGAAGGCCATGGAATGGGTTCTTGGTCATCTAAAGAAAACCAAAAACCTAGGACTACAATATTCAAAGTGCTCAGCAATTCTAGAAGGATATTTCGATGCTAGTTGGATATCAAGTGCGGGAGAAAACAAATCTATTTTAGGCCGGGCATTTATTCTTGGAGGAAGTACAATTTCTTGGATGTCTAAGAAACAAACATGCATTACACACTTAACAATGGAGTCCAAGTTTGTAGCATTGTCGAAATAGGGAAAGAGGCTAAGTGTCTTAGAGATCTTCTTTATGAGATTCCTTTGGATGCAAATGATATTTCTTCAATATCTATCTTATGTGATAGTCAATCCACCTTAGCACGAGCATATAGCAAAGTATATCATGGGAATTCTAGATATATGAGTCTAAGACATGACTATGGGAGAAAATTAATTAAGCAATGAGTAATTTTTCTCACATATGTAAAGTTTAGTGAAAACTTAGTTGATCCATTGACTAAACATCTTACAAAAGAATTAGTAAGATCAACGTCGAGAAAGATGTGGTTAAACTCCTTGATTAAAAATTCACCAATTATGGCAACCTTATCTAACTATACAAATAAGTATATCTAGGTTCAAAGGGTAAAAATAAGTCCCCAATAAGTAGAAAGTTTCACCACCATATTTTAAAGCCCTATCCTGGATAATTAGTAGAATAATGCTATTTGTACATTCTTTGCTTTACATGAAGTTTGACATTGTGTGTATATTCAAAAACGGTTTGGAGGGAAAGTGTGTTAAATTCAAAAACTGTCCAATGTGATAGCGCCACGTGGAACAATGTAAAACTTGATGTGAAACTTAATGTACTTGTAGCATGATTCTAATTAGTATTGGTTTTTACAGTTGAAGTGTTGAGTTTATAAAACTTTTAATGAAGTTCAGTATGGGGTACAAATATCTCAAATAAAACAAATCATATCAAAGTCAAAAAGAAGTGACACACCTTTGTTTTTCACCCATTGACCTCTTTCGAGGACCCTCCACAACTTCCTTGCCAAATGACTCACAAATTCCTCATCCATGACATAAGAAACTAACTTCAACTCCTCATCTGCATCAACAATTATACTAGTGGAAAAGTCTGAGCTATTTGTTACTTGGCTACTAGAAAGAACAATTGTGGAGAAATTGGGATGGTTTCACTAAGCCACAATCGCCTCTTCCTCGATCACTATCTATCTCATTCTTCCTCTTCTTTCGTACCCTTTTGCCCTTGCCATTAGCTTAGTTGCCTCAACTGCCTAAGAAAAAGTTTGTTTGAAAAGGATAACTATCCCTAGGATAACCAATTCCCATTTCTAAGAGAGCATGATTAGTAACTTCGTGTTGAAATGAAGAAATTGAAAAAAGTGTGCACCAATGAGTATCTTTAGGGGCTAGTGTTGACTAATGTTGACTATTACGTGTTAAGCTAGAATTGGTTTGAGAAATATTCTTTTCTTGTTTCTTACTCAACAAAAAGTAAACAAAATGTGTAAATTGTGATATGTTCAACAATTATTTGCTGAAAATAATCAATATATGAATTTGTTAAATTTTAACTTGGTATCAGAGCTACTTATGGCCAACACCAGATCTAATGATAGTGATACACAATTACCTTATACATCATCAAGCCCATTGATGCCTTCAACGTTGGGAGAAAATCAGATGTCATCATTATAGGTTAAGTCTCACCCAAATTCCACTAGTAAAGCTTGACAGGAACAATTTCTTGCTCTGAAAAAAACATGGTTATGGCCATCAAGGCTCGTAATCTTGAAGGATTCATCTTAGGAAAAAAGAAATGTCCATCAAAATTCTCGGGGACACAAACTACTGATTCAACTGGTGTCACTATCAAAACGAAACAAAATGCTGAATATGGAAAATAGATTTCCACTGTTCATCTACTATTGGGTTAGCTTTATTCATCTTAATGCCTGAGATCACCGTGAGAGTAATGGGAACTTCAAGCTTTTACAATCTCCGGAATTCAGTCCAGGAAAGTTTCAGAGTTATGAACAAATTAAGACTAACCTTCCTTATTGGTGAACTTTAGAGGACAAGGAAATGTTCAATGAGTGTTGATCGATATCTCAACAAAATCAAGCAGCTAGTAGATAACCTTAAGATTGTTGGTAAAACTATTTCGTACAATGACTTTGTTCGAAGTGTTGGTAGGGTAGTATGAGGAGTACACTCCTATTGTAGTTCAAATCAATAGTAGAGAGTCCATCTCTTACCAGGAGCTACAATCTGCGTTCATGACCTATGAGATCATGATTGAGCATCTTAATACTGTGAAGAATAGCATGGCTTCAATAAACTTGAGTCAAGCCTAGGTAAACTTTGTACATAAGTGAAATACAAATAGTTTCAGATGAGGTAGATCTAGCTATAGTGGACGAAATAATAGTTACAAGGAGGAAGAAACAAAGCTAGAGGAGGCAGGTCAACTGGAAATAAAATACCTTATCAAATTTTTGGAATGAGTAACCATTCAACCAAAAGGTATTTCAATCTTTATGATGAGAGGTACATGGATACTAAACCCCATCGTTATCAAAACAATCCCTCAGGACTAGCTGTCTTTGTAGCCTCACCAAGCACTCGTCTCAGATACAACCTAGTTTGCATATTCAAGAGCAAGCAACCATATCAATGCTAACAAAGGAAATCTGGTAAAGGCACATGAATATGGTGGTAAGGAAAGTCTTATTGTTGGTAATGGAAATAAGCTTCACGTTTCACATATTGGCCCAAACCACTTAAACACATTAAATGACAAGTCATTGGTTCTTAGTAATATATTATTGGTTCCATCAATTAAGAAGAATGTGATTAGTATCTCATGGTGAACTAGTGATAATGGTATATTTATGAAATTTCACTTTGATTCTTGTGTTATCAAGGACAAACAAATGAATGAGGTATTGTTGGAAGGGAAGCTTAAGCATAGATTATATTAGATCGGGCACCTAGATCAAGTTAAAAAAGCCTTCCTATCAAGAGTCAATCTATTCAAATAAGCTGAACTCTTCAGCTTTGTATTTAAGTCTAATGTTTCTGATATTCCTAGAAGTGCCAAAGAGTCTGAATCTAGTTTAAAATTGTAGCACATGAGACTTAGCCATCCTACAGATTTCATGATGTTTCAAATGCTCAAATTTTGTAATGAAATCAATCCTTTTTGTGATGCTTGCCAATTTGGTAAATCACATTCCCTGCCATTCAAATTGTTTATATCACATGCTTTAGCATCCTCTTGATTTGATTCACACAAAATTTATCGGTCCTATCCCTATTAAATCAACTTCTGGTTTTAGGTACTACATTCTTTTCATTGATGACAACAGTAGGTATACTTAGATCTATCCTATGAAAAATAAATCAAGGCCCTTAAATATGTTCATTCAGTTCAAAAACATAGTAGAAAATAAGTTTGAGAGGGAGATAAAAACACTTCAATCAGGTTGTGGAGGCGAGTTTAGAGCATTCACTAACTTAGCTCTACAATCCAGCATTGAAATGAGACTTTCTTGCCTTCTAACCTCAGCTTCAAATGGTATAACAGAAAGAAAACAAAACAAAACAAAATATAGACACATAACAGAAATAGGGTTAACACTTCTAGCTCAAGCAAGCATGCCCTTACATTATTGGTTGGAATCATTTCATACAGCTACCTACTTGATTAACAGACTACCAACACTAGTTCTTAAATTGAAATCACCTGATCAAGTCTTATACAATAAGCAAGTAGACTATAAATCTCTCAAAGCCTTTGGGTGTGATTGTTTTCCTTGTCTTAGACCATATCAAAAACATAAATTCAGTTTTCATTCTACAAAGTGTGTTTCTTGGGTTTGGTAACTTACATAAGGGATATAAGTACCTTAGTTCAACAAGTAGAGTTTACATCTCTAGACATGTAGTCTTCAATGAAAAGAATTTTCCGTTCAAGTTTGGTCTTCTCAATAAAAATGACAATCTTTGAAACTCAGAAACTATCATTCAATATCTACTACTCTATACCTCTTTGAACTACAGTCCAATATGCTCAATGAATTCATCACATCTCGATGCAGCTTGTAACACCCCGAAAATTTTAGAATAAAATTTTGTATTCAATTTTATGATTTTGAAAGTTGAAAGACTAAAATAAAGTATGTTTTAAAATTCTTATGTTTTAAATGGGTCAAATATTTATCTTTTTATAGAGTGACCAAAAGTATATCAACATTGGGCTCATTTTGTAGCTCGTAT
>CAIGRT010076401.1:0-13454 GCA_903798405.1 Fraxinus platypoda | reverse complement strand
ATCTGTACCAAACAGGCTCTGAATTCATGTACACTTTCCAGAACAGTACAATTTTTTCTTTTTGTTTGCCGAGGTAGGTATCGCGCATTGCACTCTACGGCGCACCTTAGTCACGCACTGTGTCTCTGTCAGATACTTCTTAAAAGTTCACCCCAACCCCATCTATACATACACATCTCTACAATGAGCATCAGAATAGGCTCAATTACAACTCAAAACCCTAGCCTGAAGAGAGCTTATTCTCCTTCTGCAATGGCGCTCTGTTTTTCTCCGCACTCGTCGCTAGGGTTTGAAGCTCGGCACAGACTGGACAATTACTGTAAAATGTCTATTGTAGCCCGGTTCGTTCAGCCCAGAGGGCTTGGCCTTAACCTGGTTCCATTACGGGGGCGGAATTTTCGGGAACGTTCAGTTTTGTCGTTCGCGGCTTCACAAGAGGAATCGGTGAGCTTACTTTGATTTTTATTTTCTCGCAGTGTTTCCGCTGTTTTTGTGTGTTTGGATTAACTTTCTGTGGTTTGAGAAAGATTGTAAGTTCTGCAAGAGTTGCTTGGATTTCGGTTTTTTAGTATTTTACTTTTTGAGTGGTATGATTAGACTTGTTATTTGATAACTGAAGATATGAATTATATAGTTTTGTTTTATTAATTTCTTTGAGAGAGAGGGTTTTCGGCTATAGAAACTTTTCTGTAAGCTTTTAATAATTATGGTAACTGTTTGGATAAATATGATTGTAAAATAGGCTGCTGCGTCAATCCTTCTGAGATTAATTGTGACTACAATACTCAGTCGTCTTAGTTTAGAGATGTCATTTGAACAATAACGGCCACAACGAGAGTCATTTCCACTTGTGAAGGGCAATGTTTTTTTAATACTGACTGTTTTCCTTATGTCATGGAAATGTGGCTTTTATATTGGAATGACACCAAGAGCATGTTTTGCTAAGCTTACAAGCTTAGTCAAACATGATAGAAGTTCCATTGCAATTTGTAATTTTTGGGTTACCAGGATGAAGGGTTGTTTGTGAAATAATAAGGTAGTGTAAAGTTTACAAGCATGCAATATATTTGTGATTTTCAGTGATTTTTTGGTTACTTTTCTAGGCTTGCCTTTCTTTTTGTTGGTTTTCCCTGGAAATTCTTTCAGTTTGAACTCGTAAGGCCTGATTTTGTGGTAATCTACTTTTCAGAAGCCTTCAGGTATTGAAATAGAGAAGGAGGAGGATCTTAAAGCGGGAGCTGAAGAATCAGAAGAAGCATGGAAACAAACATTAGATTCTTTTAAAGAACAAGCCTTAAAGATGCAGAGTATATCAAAGGAAGCGTACGACGTGTATTCTAAAAAGGCTATAGTCATTTTGAAAGAAACTTCAGAAAAATCAAAAGTTGAAGCAGATAAAGCTAGACATGAGCTGAGCATAATTGCAAAAGAAGTTGCTGAAGAGAGTAAAAAATATTTAGCCACAGTTGCAGAGAATTCCCCTGAACAAGTGAAGGATATTGTTGAAACCTTTGCCTACCCAGCGGATGAACTGAACGATGTCTCTAAAGTACGGGACTTTTATGTTGGAATACCTTATGGTATGTATACAAGTTCAAAAGATATAAGTGTGTAATATGCTTGTATATATACCTTATGTTGAACTTTAGAAGAGATGAAGAAGAACCAGCAGTGATCTCATTCAATTGCTTATGCTTTCCAGGTGCACTTCTTTGTGCTGGTGGCTTTCTATCCTTCATGCTAACTGGAAGCGTTTCTGCAATCAGATTTGGTATTATACTTGGTGGTACTCTTTTGGCCATCAGTATATTAAGTTTAAGATCATGGAAAAAAGGAGAGTTGTTGCCTTTAGCCTTGAAAGGACAGACAGGTATCTATTTTCCTGGATGCTTGACACTAAACTGTATACAACTATCTAGTATTGGTGACATATTGATTGACGAGTGAGATAATCGGATGAAAATAATTGAATTTTGAGTTGATGCTAAAATGTGTTGACGGAATCATGCATAAAGCCCGTGTCATAATAGGCTCAAGTTTCTTGCCCCTCATATTTTAGAGATTCTGCAATAGATTTGTAGGTCAAATTTGTATTGACGTGCCTGTGTTAGTCAAAGAAGATGAACAAAGAGATGTTGCCAAATATCACAAATGTGATTGTAATTGTTGTGTCTATCACAACAACAAGAAGCCAAGTCTTGTAACTCTCGTTCCTAACAAATTAGGTGGTCTGTTACAGGGGTCCTTTTTATCAATCCTCTAATACAGAGCAAAGGCTTCACTGAATCAGTTATTTTGCAATCAACTTATGCAGTGTTTATTCTGATAATAGCTTTCACATGTACCATGCTCTTCTTCTCTCTCATCTACGCATTCAACTGGAATTACATTGATCTTATGAATGAGAGGTCTACGTGTATTTCAATTAAATAAAATGCCTCTCTCTTCACTTATCCTTTATTGGAATTGCCACCACTTGTTGTCACACAATTTTATTTCTTATTTTATGCATTTTTAAATAGATATATTCCATCTTCGTATATTCTCCTTTATCTACCTAACATTTAGTGCATTACCGTATAGACTACAGTTCATTTAATAAGAAGTCTATAACTTTTCTTTTAACTTAACATTAGCATGTAGTTATCTATTTGTTAGAATCATTATAGCACTTGTCTATACATTTTTATTCTAGCTTCATCTTTATTCTTACCGAGACTAAAACTAGAAATCATTTCATACATTCTGTGGTGCTTCTATGCAATAGAAAACCGGTTGGCTCATGAATAGATTTGGTTTACTTTTAGTTTCTACATTGGGACGTAACCGTGGTATTGCATCATTAATGTATTTTCTATCATTTCCGCAGCAATTGCTACCATATTGTTTCTTAGGGATTTGCGCGTATGGTCCATGGTAACATCCTCTTTTTTTCTGCAATTTTGAATATGCTAGTCTCTTTTCATTTTTGATCAATAAAGTTTGAGAACACATTCTTCTTCTTTGTTTGCCTTAACATTTTCCATGTTCCCTTTCTTTGCAGCGACCATTTATTGCCAATTTTGTTACAACTATCATAAGGTCTGAATGCCTCTGAAATCTTAAATTACTGTCAGGAAACCTTTTTTCAGCATTCTTTTCGTCTAATTTATTTTATTGATATTTTGTTAACCATTATCACTAGTGGAAGTTTGTATTCAAAGATAGAACTAGGAGAAATATAAAATAACAAAAGCTGCATAGTGAGCTAATTGAGATTTTACCAAAATAGTGTTTTACATTTGTGATAGACATTCATAGTAACATAGTAAGAGTGTTGTAATATCTAATCATAGAAAGAAGATAATGTGATGTGTAGACCTAAGTTATAAATAAAATCAAGAGTACATAAAATGACAAATTTAACACAATATAATTATTCTTCTAAATTTTAGTGTGTACAAGGCCTCTTTTCTGATCTGCTCTCAATATAAGCATATATTGGCTTTATCTGGCTTCTGACAGTTCGCTTGCAATGTGCAGTGGTGCAGTGGCAGCGTTCTTTGTGTATAGGATCATTAGAGATGGTGGGCACACAATGGGAGGATCCAGTTTGGAAACCGAGCCAGAAAATTAATCCTCATGTAAAGGTCTATGCAGCTTTTTTACATAGCACATTTTGTACTATTTCTGTATTGAGCATATGGCATTATCGTGTTTTAGGTTTCTCCGGGATTTTGGCTAAAATGTTCTGCAAGTTTAGATTTTAGTACTACCTTTTCTTTATCAGGGTCTCCTTTCTTTCCCTGATGTGCTTCAGTTGAAGAGTATGTCAGTATGTACTATGCAGTGGATTTGTCAAGAATTAATACTTACAGAATATGTTAGAAGTAGATTTGTGAAGTGACTTGTTTCAACAGGAAGTTCGAGTGTATTATTTTGGAAGGCATATAATGTGAGGAAATAAATTTGGATGGCCTATTGTGAATCTTTGTACTAAAAATCAATTGTTGCCTTTGCTTATCCCTTATCAAAGGTCATCTGTGTTTAGTTGTTGACTTGCCTCTGTGAATCTACTCTGTATCCTTTCTACCAATTTTTATGAACTTCACTGGCCACCTTCAAATCCATATTTCTTTCCAATAGTAAAAAATCATGATCTTATCCGATGACAAACGCAGAAAAGCAGTTGTGCTTCTGATGGTTGTAGAATCTCGAAAGGCCAGACAGTGCAGTGGTTACTGGTCTTAGTTGGGTCGTGCTCCCTTGATAAAATTTTAGCAATGGTTATTGTGTCATCATCCATTTGGTTATAACAAAAGAAATGTATGCATGCTTCTATAAAAGCCAAGGACATTTCATGTGTATTAGCATGTAAATGCTGTATCAGTGAACACAAATATTAAAAATTGCCAGCATAGAACAGATGTGCCATTTTACATGCACCATCCAAGGAAAATTCCTAAACGGTTGGGAGTTTCTTAAAAGCATCCTGGATTTACATAAAACATGAACAAGATCTAGATTACGGTGTGAAACACGAGTGAGCCATGAAGATACAGGAAGCAGCATCAGGGCAATAAAATGTTCACACAACCGTAAAATTACTGGTGGCGTAGAGTAGAGAAATGTTCGCCATTCTTAACCGGCATGCTTTATTGTCACAATCTCAGACATTCCCATGGGTAATGTGATTAGGTACCTCCCCTTGATTATCCAAGGGCATGTACTGTGCCATGATGGCCCGAATCTCAGAGTCCATGTAGTGCTGCAGATGAATCAATGGCATGAGAATAACATATCTGAGTAAATGACATAACTGGAACATGTATAAAAACTGTGCTTCCCTGGGATGACGACCCAATGTGGCAGGTAAGCCAAACAGAACCATACAATAAAATTCTAGTTCTTATAAGCATTATTGAGATCACATTTTTCAATAATTTCTTGCAGTCCAGATGAGTTTCAATTAATAGATCTAAAATAATCTGTTCAGCAGCCCGATCTAGTTCACATGTTTATTTAGTACGTCACTTCTTAGACCTACCAATGCTTGGAATTAGAAAAGTATGGTGACCTATGCGATTGAGCTTCCAATCTCCCCACCCCCACACACAAAAAAACCCAAACAAAGCCGTAACCAAAAACACTAGTGAAAGGATAAACCTTTGTTGTCCTCGTAAAATTTGAAGTTCAGCTAAAAGATTTAAGAGAGGAAATGTACAGCAGTGTAGGTAAATCAACTGAGACGTACCCGGATCCTGTACTTGTACAGAGCATATCCCCCAACTCCAGCGACAGACAAACCAAGAATGATCACCCACAAAAAGCCCCAGCTAAATTTTGTATTAACAGCTTTACCTGTATGTCCAGTTTAAAATGTCAAATTAGAGGTAGAAAAAACTGATAACAGATGACAATTTGATGTATATATCTAAGTAGCATCGAAAACGAATAGCTACAAAAAGATCAAACTCGTCAAAAGTGCATCACATAACTTGAGTTTTCTGAAGCAAGCACGTACATTATACATACATGCTAAAATATTTTTACACTTACTTATACACGTGTCTTGTTCGTGCATGTATAACAAGTTTCCCTTGCAACTGCATTCATAACTTCCCCAAGTATTCTTGCATTTGCACTCTGGACATTGGCAGGCCAGCTTTTCCTTGCACTCATCAATATCTAAAAGCCATCAAAATTGAAGAACACAAGTCAATCTATCAGGAAATATGAACTAGCAGAAGCTAGCGACGTTAGTCTCCATCAGCTAAAATAGAAATTCTCAAAATCCATGCCAAGCAATGCTAGTATTAGTTATATTCACGTTAGTAGGAAATCTAGAAAATGTTATACCTTCACACCTATTAACTCCATCGCCCCTGAATCCTGGTGGGCATTTGCAACCTTTTGTATGGTCATCCTGAAGAATATAAGATCAAACTGACTATATTTATATCAACAGCCAAAATGAATTTCTCATGTGACAAAACGAAGAGGGAAAACAACTTTGACAAGGAAAAAGCAAGAGAAGGAAACATATGCACTTAAAGAAAGTCAGAAAACTCACAATGCATGCAGAATATGTCCTTCCGCCCTTGGTTCCCTTCCAACAGCCTCCATTACTTATTTCACATCTTAATACTCCAGATGCTGTCGTACCAGAAAAAAAAAGATGTCATGAATGATAAAACTAAGTATGCAGTTCTTTGTAACCCCCTCCTTCCCTTAGGCCTGGGGTAATACTTTATGTTGATTATAGAGTTTCAAGAAATGAACTCAAGATGAATGACCACAGAAACTCAAATAACTCAAGCAAGTTTGTTGGGCGCAGGGAAGAATAATTACATAAAGTGAAGAAAATAACTTTACGAGTTTATGTTATATTAAAATTGAACAAACTGTTACACAAAGTTACAATGCCCGAAAAATTAAATTGCTGTGGGAATCATGGTAGCTGCAATAATTACCTTCACAATGAGTATAACCATCACCAACAAATTTAACTCCATTCAAAATGGGGCACTCACACACTCTCCCTCGGAAAGTGTCCTGTAAGACAGTTTTTGTGCACATCAGAAGGGGATCAGCGGCCAAAAGATTAAAGCAAACATCAAAAGATTAGAGTACCCTGCATGCCGTAATATTAGCAGCCTTGTCCTGCCAGCATCCACCATTGTTTAACAAACACTCATTTGTTTCTATGTCTGTAAAGATACATAAAAACAAGTTGGGGAAGCCAGGCTGTATCTACTGCGCAAATATGATGCAAGATTGAATTGCATTGCTTATTTTGAAATAGGTCTTTCAAATAACATTCAGTAAGTTGTTCAAGATGTTCTCTTTCACTTTTTGTTTAGCAAAGAGAGGAGCCCAGATACATAATAATAGAGAACTGTAACATTAGAAGAAAGAGATGGAGAGTGGACCTTCGGTCAAACAAATGGAAGGCTCAGTAGACTCCTCAAAACCTGAACATATGGCCTTAAGAACTGCTCCTTTGTCCAGCTTGCCTGAAATTAGGATCATTTTTATTCATATTATTTCTCAATGAAACGCGATGGCTATTTAGCTTCTAAAACTTTGTACCTCTGTATTGTTGGTTATTTATAACCAGAGTTGGCAATATAGTCACATCTCCGCGGGAGCCCTTACCTATCTGATATGATCATCATAAATTATCAACTCTTACAGCAACAGTTACCAAATTGCTGTAAAAAAGTAATAAAGGCCTTTCAGTTGGTAAAACCTGAGCATCTTGTTCGGCTTTCAGAATTGGGTTGTCTGCATCTGCCTCTGTATCTCCTACGCATTTGTCTATCTGCTGAATATCAACTCCTGAAAAGAATCGATAGTCAATAAGTAGAACAATGAGAGAGGATTTATTTATGACACAGAGAATAGCAGGTGAAGAAAATAAAAGTTCTCGATGGAAAACAAGCTATGAAATCCAAGTTCCAAGATTCAAATTATAAGCAATAAGGAGGGAGAGATTATGTTGAACTCTATTAGCCTTCCATCTCCAGAATTTTTTTTGTTCATTGAGCTTTAAGTCGTAGATGGCAAGCATCACCAGCGATCTGACTCAATTAAACCTTACAATGCGAGATTGTACTAATTTGACAATGAACAAGCAATGGAACAAGAAAGAAAGGGGTCCAAGAAGAGAAGAAGAATTGAGGACAAAGAGATAATTTTTTTCAAATAATCAAGGGTGACACTATTACAATAAATAAGTTCTCTATTTATAGAGCAACTATTTAAAATAATAAGGAACTTCTACTAATCTTGAACTTTATCAAAATATTAAATTTAATTTAATCTAACCTAAACATCCATAATTGAAATTAAACAATATTTTAAATTCCTATCTAATCTACATCTCTATCTCCATCACCTTATCCCCCACTTACTACGGGTCGGGTAGATGGATCTTCTTCTCCAACACCACTATGCCAAGAGTCGTCTCTAAAGTGAAACCATAAAGTTTCAGATCACTTTTCTTGCTTTGACTCATTGATTTTAGGCTGACTTCTAATTGATACACTCCTATGTTAATTTTCCTAACCAGCTCATCTAGTGGTCTTCATTGAATATTATCAAAACATCTCAATAGGCTCTCCCATGATATATACTCAATGGGCTCGAACTTAACCAATTCAAAAATATTGTCATTTCTTATTCTGATGATCTTGTTTTCTTAGAAATCGATCTCAACGTTCTTCTCTCAACTACACTTGGTTTATGTATGTCTTAATTTCTAAACATTAAGGTTGTGTTTGAGCCTTATTTATGGGGAAAATAGGTTTTGAAATAGTGATTTTTGGAAGAATGTGTGGTTAAAAAGAAGATAAAAGTTTTGGGTTTACGTGTACCGGACTAAACAAATTTTTAAGTAGGGCTAATATGTAAAAAATAACCCACAAAAAATTGAAATGGGTTCGGGCTAGCCTGGGCTTCCCCTAATCCGCTAGTGTTAAGATGTTGTAATCATCAATAACGTCTTGAAAACAGAATATCAGATTCATGCATGAGCTTAATATATAGTACGGATCTAAACCACTACTCAATAAACACGTGCAGAAAAAATTTAACCTACCTAGGGACCGGATTACTTGATCTGCACACTCTTTAGTGTACTTATTTTCTTTCATTGGACAGCGAATTGAAAAATCTGTAACATAGTCCCACCACAACCATGGCTTTCCACTTTCATTTGCTAACTTAAAGAAGCAAGCTTGGCGTAGATTTTGCACTACAACGTCCTTCCCGTCATATCCCCTACTGAAATCCTGTTCAGGATCTGGTGCACAATACCTCCCATGGTTGATACACTGTGACATGCACTGTTTGCTCAAAATAAAAGAATCGGGACAGTACCAAGTTATATAACGTGGAGTGAACTGAGTGTAGCCTTTCTTTTCAAGTATTTGGGCAGCTCCTTTGAAATTTTTTACAAACTCTATCTGGCTTTCACACTTGGGACCACACTCATCATTACTATTTGTCCAGAACTCGTACTCAACCCGTTCATCCGGATGTGGAAGTGCCTCCCTCCAATCAAGATTTATGTTTACCATATTTCCTTTCGATAATTCTTTCTTGATTTTATCCCCAAGATCCTCGCTGATAAGTGTGGATGGGATACTTATGTTTTGCAGATAATCCGCCCGAGCATCCTCTTCTTCTGGGGTATCCATGGTAATCAGAGGCTCAACCCTATCATCTGCAACGAGAATAGCTGCTGCTCCAGCATTCTGCGCATTCCATGCCTTCAAAGTGAAATAGCAATCTGCCACACACAGAGGTACATTCAGATGCTTTGATGTCACAAATATGTAAATGCCTAATGTATGCGTTTGTGTAGTTTTTGAAGATAATTAAAGGCGTGTCAAGTATCTGAGCTGCTTGTCTGCACTTTAATATAAGTCAATGCAAACATTTATTGAGAGATGTAAGATGAGAACAAAATGAGTGTCTGAAGTAACTAACAAAATTAAGATAAAAAGGAGCGGGGGACTGTGAACTCCAAATTTCTTTCTACAATACAGATAGAGGCTCAATTTAATCCGTGTTTTTCGTCATTTGGGAATTTCATATTAAATCTAACTAGAGGTTTCACCAAGTTCACTGGAAGTATAATTAACATTAAACAGAAATCACTTGCAAGTAATTCATACATTACATCAACAAAAACAAGGATCATCCTTTTCTTTTAAGACTTGCATACAGTCAAGTTAAACTAGTGATCCCAACTGACAAAATGACACAATGAACTTCCTCTTCATACAAATTTAACACCTTAGAAAATAAGCAGATAAATTTCCAAAAAAGGGACATAGAAATTAAGAAACTTTACCTCCCCTGTCAGCAAGAAGAAAGACAGGCATGCCCCCAGGCTTAGTCTTGAAGGAGATATCAACATCTTTAAAACTCTTGCATGCCTTTTGATTGGCTTCTGGGTAGACCACAGTTCCAACCATAGTCCCTCCATACTGAGGGACCCCAAAGTTTCCAATTGCACATTCATAAACACCCTTAAGTGAGTACGGTGACGTCACCTTCAAGCTGTTCTTCTCCACAACAAATCTCCCCAAACAAGACCCAGATAGAAGAAACCAAACACATACCAAAAATCCAATATGTTCCCTCATTTTCGTTCAATAATGCCAGTCCCAGATCAGATACTCAAATTCAAAGCCTTGTTCCCAAAACCCACTTGTCAAGACACAAAATTTCACCAAATTGTTACGAAAGTAAAATATTTTTGTCTAATTGATGAGAACCCAGATGATAACCAGTGATCCAGCAATAAGATCACTTTTATTGATAGTACGGTGAGCTGAATTCACAATAAAAACAAAAAGTTGAAGAAAATTGGACAAAGAAAGGGGCTGTGTTTGGATAGTCATTTGTAAAACATGTTATATAAGAATCTGAACCGACAGTTGATCAAGTCCTAATCAGCAAAAATGACCATTTCTTTGCATATCAAAGTAATGTAAAACGTGATCTTTAATTATGCGGTGAAAGGGTGAAACAAGGAATTAAAGATTTTCGATAATGAGCTGGGACCGACAGATCCGATTTGGCATGGATTTTTAGATATATTTGTTCTGCCAAATGGACCCTTAACTGACGATGGTTGCTGGTGAAGAGTCTGTGGGGGTGAAGGGTGGTCCAATGAGCTCATTTTGGATTATTTCTACTATGTTTGCATTGCATGTATGCCAGGTGTAATACAAACCTGAAATCGTGTACGAAATTTGTGGTCAATATAACTGGGGTTATGGCATGTTTGGCTTTGCTTAAAAGTAGCTAGAAAAAGATTTTCCTTTTTTCTCTTCAAAAAAGTTGCTTATAATGAGAATTATAGAGTTAAAGATACTATTAATATATGTCATGTGTATTCCCATATTAAAGAGAAACTTGATATATTTATAAATATTCAATTTATCATACAAGGTAAGAGGGATAAAGGAAACGAGCGTTGATAGTCAAAATTTTAAATCTTTAGCGCAATGTAATTATTGGAAAGAAAATCTGAATTGAATTATGAATATCATTCATGTGACNATACTATTAATATATGTCATGTGTATTCCCATATTAAAGAGAAACTTGATATATTTATAAATATTCAATTTATCATACAAGGTAAGAGGGATAAAGGAAACGAGCGTTGATAGTCAAAATTTTAAATCTTTAGCGCAATGTAATTATTCGAAAGAAAATTGGAATTGAATTATGAATATCATTCATGTGACGAAGATATAATCATATAAATATGAGAGCACGACTTTTTATTAACAATCAGAAGTAAAAATGATGGCGATTTGTACGGACTTGGGAAGAAAAATTGAGGTGCATCAAATAAGTATCATCTTCCCTCATCGCAGTAAAATGTAAATTTCTCAAAATAAAATTTATGGTCATAAACAATAACAATGAAGATTAGAGTGCAAATTTTTAAATTTGATTAATTTAAAGCACAATTAATCATGAAATGTGTCTTGTTATAGAAAGGCTGATAAAACTATGTCAAACAGGTGCCACATCTGATTCCAAACAGCAAAAAAGAACAGTCGAATGAGTTATTCAATTCACTGCTTTGAAAGATTCTACTGCCTATTGTCTATTGAGAAATTTAATTAAGGCCCTGTTTGGTACAGATTCTTCAATTTTACAGTAAATCAATTCTCATTTTCAACCACACATTCTTCAATAAAATAATATTTTCCATCACATCAATAATCTTATCTTCTTTTTCAACCACACATTTCCCATCATATCACTATTCAAAATCAATTCTTCCCCCGTAAATCAATTCTCATTTTCAACCACACATTCTTCAATAAAATAATATTTTCTATCACATCAATAATCTTATCTTCTTTTTCAACCACACATTTCCCATCATATCACTATTCAAAATCAATTCTTCCCCCAAAAAATCCCTACCAAACAAGCTCTAAGATGATTGTGATCTTTTACTCAAATCATTTACAATGGTACTAGTCTTAAATATTTGGACAATGTTACAAGTACATAATTCTTTTTACCTAATCTTTTACCTATACTCACAATAGGATGTGGAGACCACATTTTTGGAATTTTTTATTCACGCGGGCCCCGCGCACATGTGAGAAAGTGTAATATTTTCGGTAAGGAAAATTATGTACAAATAGTTTTATCCTAAATATTTATGGCAAAAACTATTGTCACACGTGGCAATTCTTCTTGGAGTTTGTTCTAATTTATGCAACGTTGAGGTTAAAAATGCTACAGAAAAAAATCAAGTACAAAAGTACTACAGGGATTAACAATAAAAACGTTTTAGCCTTGAAAAATGGATTAATAGCCGAAACACCGTATACACGTTTTTATGTGCGATATACCCTTCTATCTATTGAAAATCGCATAAAACTTTCATGCTTGAAACTTTTCATGTGAAAAACCTCTCTACCGTTCGTCAAGATTCGTCAGATTCGTCGTTAAAACAATAAAAAATGTCAAAATTATTCGACTGCAATTTCAGTACCCAATTTTTTTATTTTTTTACAAATTAAATTCAATTTTTTTATATGTGTTACCTACGATCTCAAATCTTTAAATATCCCAAATTTTTGAAACTCCACCACACCCATCATATTGCTCTTCCTTACCCTCTTATAGTGCAACTATCATTCCTTCAATCACGCATCACAATTCCAACAGTCAAGACAAATCTTTTTCAGAAAAACTCCATGATTCAAGCACAGCTATTCCATAAATCATGCAATCGTCTACTCATCTTCTTTGTATAGCTCACTTGCTTTGTATAGCATCATTCTTCCACTTAGCCATGTCAACGAGTCGAGCCGAACCACGAGCCGAAACTTTAATCTCGGGCTCGGCTCGAGCAAAACGGGTCAGAGATTTTTTGGGCCTGAGTCGAGCAAAAGCTCGACAAAAAAAATGAGACTTGGCCAGAGCTTTCGGCTCGAGCCTTAGTGGGCCGAGCCAGCTCGGGTTTTTATTTTTTTCGTTGCCTACAACGCAGGCAGCTGTAGGAAATTTTTAATTTTTTAAATGGGCTAGCTCGTACGGGCCGGCCCAGGCTCAGGCCAATACCCCAAAATGGGGCTCGGCCCGAGCCTCGGGGAAACCAAGCCATGAGTCGGGCCGGCTCGTGGCTTTTTTGCCATCCCTACTTCCAACCCGGCTCGTGGCTTTTTTGCCATCCCTACTTCCAAGCCACGAGTCGAGCTCGAGCCAACGAGCTTTTTTGTCATCCCTACTTCCACTGTATATATATCTCAATGAAATTGTATCATAATGTATGTGAGACAATAATATATTCAAAACAATTTTATGGTATCAAAGCATTCCATCCAACAAGAATCTCAATCCCAACCTTCCGCTACAATGGCATCATCAAATGATTATTTCCCCTCCAGTCAGTCTGTTGTCTCTCACCAATCTAGCTGCTC
>CAIGRT010076387.1:0-13343 GCA_903798405.1 Fraxinus platypoda | reverse complement strand
ACCGAACCGTTGCCATCCCTAAGAGTCTACATATTCAAGATTTCA
This sequence comes from Fraxinus platypoda, assembly GCA_903798405.1. Classification (NCBI taxonomy): domain Eukaryota; kingdom Viridiplantae; phylum Streptophyta; class Magnoliopsida; order Lamiales; family Oleaceae; genus Fraxinus; species Fraxinus platypoda. The sequence continues at coordinate 13,298 of CAIGRT010076387.1, read as the reverse complement.
TTAGGTTTTCATTTCACTTGGGCTATTAAATTGGTGAATAAATTGTTGGACTTGAGCTATTTTACTTTGTTGTTGTTGGGCAATTATTGATTGGACTTTGGGCTATTGTATTGGGCTAATATATTGTAATTGTTGGGCTATTATTGGTTGAGCTTTGGGATATTGTATTACTTAGATATTAGTCGTCAGAATTCATTTGGGTTGTATTTAATTCTTTTGAATCACATACAGCTTCATAATGTCAGCTGAAAAGAATGAGTGTTGCATACGCTTTACTGGGAATAATTAATCTTCATGGGCTTTTCACTTTCAATTATTAGTCAAAGACAAAGGTGATCTGTGGAGACATATCGATGGAGCCTTCCACCCCCTGATCAAGAGAAGGATAAGAAAAAGTGTATTGCCAAGAAAACCAAGAATTCTCAAATTATGACCCGGATCATCGAATAAGTTGATGCGCAGATTGTCCTTAATCTCAGACCTTACAAGTTAGCTCGTACTGTGTGGGAATTCTTGAAGAAAGTCTATACTCATATCAACAATGCTCGACGACTTCAATTAGAATTTAAATTGGCAAATTTTTAACAGGACTCTTGTTCCATTGAAGAATATTATTCCACTTTTCTAATCTTTGGATTGGGTACACAAATATCATCTATGATTCTGTTTCACCTGACAGTTTGGAGGCTGTCCAAGTTGTACACGAGGTCAACAAGAGGGATCAATTTCTCATGAAATTGTGCTCTAAATTTGAATCCATTAGGTCCAGCCTTATGAATCGCGAGTCTATTCCAATACTGGATGGCTGTTTGCATAAATTACTGAGAAAGGAGCAACATCTTATTACTCATACCTCTTTAGAGCAACAGCAAAATCACGTAACACCGGATCCTGTTGCATATGTAGCTCAAAGGAAAATTTAGACATCGGTATATATCTGGTGTGCAATGTTACAGCTGTAAGGGGTTTGGTCACATGGTTCTTCAGTGTCCAAGAAAAGTATGCAATTACTGCAAAAAATGCTGGACATGTCATCAAGGAGTGTCCTATTCGTCCTTCCCGCAAAACTGGAGTAGGTTTTGTTGCTGCTGCCACAATAGCCTTTAGGTCTGCCACGCCGCTGCTCCCACTCAAGTTGTAGCCTGTCATCCTTTCCAAAACCTTGTCACTCCTGAGATGATCTACCAAATGGTTATTTCTGCTTTATCTGCCTTAGGTGTCTCAAGTAATCTTTCAAATGCTCCTTCATCTTGGTTATTAGACTCAGGTGTTTTTAATCTTATGACTCACGATCCTCTGCTGTTTACTAACCTTAGACCATATACTGGATCTCTTCATATAAACACTGCCGATGAGAACACTCTTTCTATCTCGGCCGTGGGTGATATATCACCAGATTTGCCTGTTGCTTTAGTCTCTCCTAGTTTGTCAACTAACCTTTTATCTGTTGATAAACTTGTTGATAACAATTGCTCAGTGTTTTTTTTCTTCTTCTTCTAGTTGTCTTGTGCAGGATCAGATGTCTGGGAGGAAGATCATGAGGGGGCCTAAGGAGGGACGTCTGTTTCCTATTTCACCTATGCCTGTTTCGTTTTTCCTATTGTTTGTAATTCCGCTACTTTTAATATTTTGGATTGGCATAAGAAATTGGGACATTCCAATTCTAATGTATTACATCATTTGTTAAAATTTGGTTTGCCTGATAATAAGAATTGTGCTTCGGTTTCATCTTTTTTCATTTCTTGTGCTTCATGAAACTTGCTAAGAATAAGATTTTGTCGTTCCATTCTCATAGTTCTCATGCTTCGCATATTTTCAATATTGTTCATAGTGATGTATGGGGTCTTGCACTCTAGTATCTCATGTTCATTATAAGTACTTTGTTACTTTTATTGATGACTATAGTCGTTTCACTTGAGTTTATTTTCTCCGTACAAAAAGTGAGGTCTTCTATATCTTTCAGGCTTTTCTTGCTCTCATTGATAACCAATTTTCCTCCTCGATCAAGATCTTACAGGCTGATTAAGGAGGTAAATATATGTCTAATGCGTTTCAATCTTTTTTACAGACCAAATGTATTATTTCTCAACGATCTTGTCCTTCCCCCCCTCAACAAAACAATGTGGCAGAACGCAAGAATCGTCACCTCCTTGACATGGTTAGAGTTCTTCTGATTCAGTCATCTATTCCTTCTCAATTTTTGTGTGAAGCGTTGTCTACTACTGTTCACCTCATAAATCAGTTACCTTCTCCCAACCTTGACAATGTTTCTCCGTTTTATAGGCCATTTGATCATCATCCCACATATTCCCATCTCCGTCCCTTTAGTTGAATTTGTTTTGTTCATTTACCATCAAATGAAAGGACAAAACTCACACCTCAATCTGTCAAGTGTGCTTTTCTGGGATATGGTGGCACTCAAAAAAGGTATATCTATTATGACCCTACGACACATCGCATTTCGTAATGTTTTTTTCTTTGAAAAACAATATTTCTTCACTTCAGAAATTGTTGTTTCCCCTCTTATGTTCTCTGTTTTACCTCATTTCTCTACATATATTTCTCGATACAAGCCAAGTCTCGTTTACACTTACAGGCATGCCCTACCATAACCCCTATCTCAGACGACTGCCTCCTCAAGCCCTTTTGATCCTCCACCCAAGGCATCAAATCCTTGCCCAAATGATCTTCCGCCTCCTGTCGCTCTACATCGCACTAGTATTTCTTGACCTCCCGACATGTACGGTTTTTCCTCCCATAACACTATGTCTACCATCCTTAACTCGGTTTCCATCCCTTCCTCCTATAGGCCATGGAACAAGAGTGTTGGCAACAGGCGATAATGCAGAACTTGAGGCCTTTAAGGCTAACCAAACCTGGGATGTTGTGTCATGCCTCCGACTATAAAACCCATTGAAAGTAAATGGGTATATTCAATCAAACTTCGGTTTGATGGTTCTCTTAAGTTCTATAAAGCTCGGTTGGTTGCTTTGAGAAATCGTCAGGAGTATGGGATCGACTATGATGAGACATTTGCTCCCGTGGCTAAGATGACAACAATTTACCTACTATTATCACTTGTTGCTTCCCGGTCATGGTTTCTGCGTCACATGGATGTAAAGAACATATTCTTACATGAAGACCTCAAGGAAGACATTTATATGAAACGTCCATCTGGTATTCCTCTTCCCTTAGCAGATTTCGTTTGTAAGTTAAAATGTTCTTTGTATGGTCTTAAGCATGCCCCTCGAGCATGGTTTGACAAGTTTCGCCGCACTCTCTTGGATATCTCCTTTACTCAAAGTCAGTATGATGCATCTTTATTTCTTCATAAGAGTACTACTGGTATTGTTTTTCTTGTTGGTATATGTGGACAATATTGTTATCTCTGGATCTGATCACGTCCTTATTCAAAGGCTTCAGCTTCACTTGGTTTTTCATATGAAAGATATTGGTCATCTTACGTACTTCCTTGGTTTAGAGGTTTATACTACACGATATGATATCTTCTTGAATCAACATAAATATATTTAAGACTTGATTCGGTTAGAAATGCTCTTATTTCTTGGAAATGTAAAAAAATGAAATTGTGTTTCTAAATCCTCCACTAAAGCTGAATACCAAGCTATGTTTGCTGCATATTCTGAGGTTGTGTGGCTACGTGGTCTTCTTGCAGAACTTGGTATTTCCTAATCACAACCTACACCTCTCTATAGTGACAACACTAGCGATACTCTAATTGCAGAAAATCATGTGTACCATGAACGAACCAAACACATTGAAGTAGACTATCATTACATCCGAGACACCTATAACTCCAAGATCATCTCTCTTCCCCATGTTTCCACTACTCAGCACGTAGCAAATATCTTCACCAAATCTATAATTGTTTCCACTACTCAGCACGTAGCAAATATCTTCATCAAATCTATGACTCATCCTCGCCATAATTTTCAGCATCAATTTAAGGGGCGCTATTAGAGGCATAATTAAGATTTATGATTTATATGATTCATCTTTCCTTGTATAGACACATAATATCGCATAGAATTAGGAATACTTTCTTTATTTTCTTTCCTTTTATGTCCATGTAAATATTTTATAAATTGCAAGGAAATACATACAGTAAAGGCATTTAGCCAATTCTTGTCATGGTATCAGCGCCTTGAAATAATTTCGAACATGTTTCTGCTTTGTGTGTTTTTCGACGCGGTCAATGGCAGGTTCCTCGTAGTCGGCCCATTGTTGTGTGTGTAATTGGTGGCCGGTTCCTCGTAGTCGAGCTTCTGTCGAAGTCGGAGCCTTCGTGTCGCGTATAAAGTTTCCTACCGGTGTCGTTCCTTTCCTCTTCATTTAGTTGTGGTCTGCAAGTGCCATTCATTTCCTCTTCGTTTAGTCACTTTTTTTGTGGGTTTAGAGCTCGCCATCGTGGGTTGCAGAACTATTCCGACGCCGTCTGAGTCGAGTTTTGTGTTCGTCGTCGTGGATTTGTTGTAGGTGTGTTTTGGGCAGAGTCTATAGGGATGGAAATTCGAACTGTGAAAACCGAAAACCGCAATTAACCGAACCGAATGGGGCGAAAAAAATCGAACTTTTACTTAAAAGTAAGAAAGTAAGTTATCCAAATGTGTTTGGAGACAAAAAGTTAGCAACTTTTTCTTTTTTTAAGCTCAGCCAAACATGAAGAGAAAAGGTCTTATGCGATTACTATTTAAAAGTAGAGATAAACAAAAAGAAACACTATTACTGTATAAACATTGCACCCGAAAATTGAAGCTATGGAGCTCAGAATGCAGTCGTTTGCTGATGCTCCACCAGTAGCAATGATCCGCTTTGGAGGTGAAGGCATGCCAAATCTTTCGGCATGAGCTCGCATAGAAAGTAGCTGGCCTTCAACTAATGCCCGAACCTACAACCAATTATTTTAATGCATGGATGTATGCAAGTACATAAATTTCTGTTGACTTCTTTTGACATCTCAAAATGATCTGTTACCTCAGATGGAGGGTTAAATTCCTTAACTTCGCACTCTCTTCCTCCATCCAAAGACTCTCTATTGAAATTCTCAAGAACATAACGATGGAACCCAACTGTAAGATTCACGAGTCAATCACTTGCAATTATTTACAATAACAAGTAAACTTTATATTCTGTATTTTCTATTCCCTCATATACACCAAAAATGATAGATTTGAGTCCATTATTCATTTATCGCAAGTTTTATAACAGGTAACATAGAACAGAAAGAAAGCTATGCATTATTATACAGGAAACTGGCAGCAAGACATTAAACATGAGAAATCAGCATTCCTGATTGAGAGCATTATACTTGCTGAAAATTTAGTAACATAATGTGGAAGTATGCTTCACCTGGGAGGGGAGGAAGAATTTCATGGTCCTTGTAATAAAAGCCTAATTTTCCACTTGATAATGGAGAAAGGTTTAGAAAAGGCTAAAGAAAAAAAATCAGAAATAATATAAATAACTTCTCAACTAACCATTTAGAGGTTGGGTTTGCTGCAAAAATTTATTGAAAACCTCCCAAGATTTATCCGCACACTGGTTCCTTATATCTGTCAAGGTTGTGGTTGCAGAATTCATAAGGTGGATTTCAGATTACTTTACAGGATCCATGCAGTTATTCCTTAGAGAAATTTGTGATGTACCTTCACGTGCCAGAGAGCCATTCTTATAGCATAGCATAACCATGTAGCTGTTTGTATCCACTGGATTAGGAAAGACATGTGATAAGCCCCCAATTAAATATACATATTCTAGAAGGCACCAAAAGAAAGGAGGAGAGGGAACAAGTAATAAATTCGGTTAGCTAGGGTGGGGCAGCCCAACAAATCTATTACTCGAGCCTATAAATAGAATGAGAGGATCTAAAGAGGAGGTATCTAATCTGAGTGAGAAAAATCGTAGTGGGAGAGTCACAGCCCTCTCTAACGGCTGTTTATGTTTTCTTTTCACAGTGTAATTTCCCGTTTCAATCAATACAGAATTCCATTTCTGTTGCATAATACATAAACCTATCAATCTGGTATCAGAGCCCCTAATCCTCCACCATAATCATGACACTTGCAAATCGAGTTGTGGAGTTAGAGCTGAAAGTAGATGGGAATCATCAAGAACTTAAGACGGAACTACACGCAGGACTGGAATCCCGACGATCGGAGTTCAAGGAAATGCACGCCGGGATGTTAGAACAGTTCGGACTGTTGATGGGCATGCAGAACAATCAGGGCCAGAAGGAGAAAGGTACAATCTCTGAAAAATCACCTTCAACATCCAAGATTCGGGGGTAACCCAAATCAGGCCAGATCTTAGCCAATGTACTGGCGGTGGGTCAGGTATGGGATGGAGGGGTGAACCACGGATGAGGAGGCTGGAAATGCCCGTATTCGAAGGGGAGGATCCGGATGGTTGGGTTTTTCGCGTAGAGAGGTATTTCGCCCTCAATCGATTGTCGGAGGAGGAGAAAATTGAAGCTGCAGCAGTATGCTTCGACGGCGAGGCCCTCGCTTGGTTCAAATGGGAGGAGAGACGACGGGCCATGAGGAGCTGGGACGAGTTGAAGATTCACCTGCTTCGACGATTTCGACCCTCTCAAGAAGGGTCCCTGTGCGCCCAATTTCTTTCACTGCGGCAGATCTCCACTGTCCGTGACTACCGCCGGCGTTTTGAAACGTTGGCCTCTCCATTAACAGACGTCTCAGATGAGGTACTGGAATGCAACTTCCTAAATGGGTTAAACCCAAATATCAAGGCTGAAGTATTACTAATAAGGCCCACGGGCCTGGAGCAGATTATGGAAGTGGCCCAAAGGGTAGAGGACCGAAATACCATAACCAAACAGGCCCAGTGGGGTGCTAACCCAATTAAACCAAAAAGTATCCCTTTCCATAATCCAAACCCACCTCAAAACTTCACCCACAAATACAATCCATATCACGCACCCAACCCACCAAATCGCCACACCGTCCCTCTGAAATTTCCCCAAAATCGCCCAAACACCTTCACCAAATTTTCCACCCCTTTCAAAAGACTGACTGACGCCGAAATCCAAGCCAAAAGAGAAAAGGGCCTATGCTATCGTTGTGATGAACGGTTTACCATTGGCCACAATTGTAAGAACAAAGAGTTGCAGGTTTTGGTGATCCGAGAAATGGAGGAAGGTGAGGTACAGGCCGACTCAACAGTAACCGACGAAGAAGGGCTAAGCGTCGGCGAGTTGTATGGCGCCGAGGAGGAGACACGGGAACTGAGCCAACCGGTGGAGCTCTCCCTAAATTCTGTTGTAGGGCTCACAGCCCCAGGCACCATGAAATTGAAGGGGTCGATCAATCAAAAGGAGGTAATAGTTTTGGTGGATAGTGGTGCATCACACAATTTCATTTCAGCAGACTTGGTCCAGCAGTTTGGGTTTACTTTGACGGGCACTGCGAGCTACGGAGTGGTAATGGGTACGGGACTCACAGTGAAAGGGGACGGTATATGTCGACGAGTGCCTCTGAAGTTGCCGGGATTATTGGTCGAAGAGGATTTCCTACCTCTAGAGCTGGGCAGCTCGGATGTTATCCTGGGAATGCAGTGGTTAAGGTCACTGGGCAGAATGCAGGTGGACTGGAACTCTTTAACTATGACATTCGACATCGGAGGAACTAAGGTGACCCTGCAAGGGGACCCCAGTCTCAGTAAAATACCGGTGTCGTTGAAATCCATGTGGAAGGCTGTTAAGGAGCAGGGGGAAGGGGTCTTATTGGAGCTGGGAAATGTTACAGTCAGCCGTGACTTTATTCGGCCCAATCCGTCAGGGATGATTGACGAGGTGTTGGAGGAGTTTAAATCAGTATTCGAGGATTCCAATCAGTTGCCACCAAAGAGAGATCATGATCATGCTATTACCTTGAAACCAGGGGCGGAACCAGTTAGCGTGAGACCATACCGATACCCACACTTCCAGAAGAATGAGATTGAGCAGTTAGTAAAGGAGATGATGGCAGCAGGGATCATCCAGCACAGCACTAGTCCTTTCTCCAGCCCGGTACTACTGGTAAGGAAGAAGGATGGGAGTTGGCGATTTTGCGTGGATTATAGGGCGTTAAACAAGGTCACAGTTCCAGACAGGTTTCCAATTCCAGCCATTGATGAGCTACTTGATGAGTTGAATGGGGCTACGGTATTTTCGAAGATAGATCTTAAGTCCGGGTACCACCAGATTCGAGTGAGGGCTGAAGATGTCCCAAAAACCGCTTTTCGAACTCATGAAGGCCATTATGAGTTCATAGTCATGCCTTTCGGCTTGACTAATGCCCCAGCCACCTTTCAATCCTTGATGAACTCTATCTTCAGGGAGCAGCTTCGGAAGTTTGTGTTGGTTTTCTTCGACGACATTCTAGTATATAGCCGCACAGAGGTAGAGCATCGTGATCAATTGCGAATAGTCCTGCAGATTCTAGTAGACCATCAGCTCTTTGCAAATAAGAGGAAATGTTCATTTGGGCAGTCAGAAATAGAGTATCTCGGGCATATCATATCAGACAAAGGGGTGGCGGCGGATGAATCCAAGCTGTCTGCTATGAAAGACTGGCCACGACCTCAAACACTGAGAGAACTGCGTGGTTTTCTGGGGCTGACGGGGTATTACCGACGGTTTGTAGAATCCTACGGAAAGATAGCCTGGCCGCTAACTCAACTACTGAAGAAGGATAGCTTCGCGTGGAATAACGCCGCGGAATCTGCCTTCACAAAGCTGAAAGAGGCAATGACGACGGTACCGGTATTGGCTCTTCCAGATTTTTCACTACCCTTCGTGATTGAGACTGATGCTTCTGGGCATGGGCTAGGGGCGGTATTGATGCAGAACCAGAGGCCAATTGCCTATTTCAGTCAGGTTCTTCCACTAAGGAGCCAGAGTAAGTCCATCTATGAGAGAGAGCTCATGGCAATCGTGCTGGCAGTACAAAAGTGGAGGCATTATTTGCTGGGAAGGCGTTTTGTGGTGAGGACAGACCAAAAGAGCCTTAAATTTCTCTTCGAACAGCGCTTGGTAAATGTTGAATATCAGAAATGGCTAACAAAGTTGTTGGGGTTCGATTTGGTCATTGAATACAAACCAGGGCTGGAAAATAAAGCAGCTGATGCGTTATTACGTAAGGGTTGCACAGCTACATTAATGGCTCTTAGCATACCGAATACCTTACAGTTAGATGAGGTGATAAGGGCAGTCAAAGAAGACCCCGAACTGAGTCAAATTTTATCTGCTATAAGGGAGGAACCTTCGTCGTGGCCGGGATATGCTATAGTTGGCGGGGCTTTGCTGTATAAAGATAGGATTACTTTGCCCAAGGGCTCTTCATTGGTTTTGTTAGCACTACAGGAGGGCCATGACAGTAAGCTGGGAGGTCATGGGGGCTTCCTTAAGACTTATAGGAGAGTAGCTGAGACTTTCCATTGGATTGGTATGAAGAAGGATATCAGGGAATATGTGGCTGCTTGCGAAGTTTGTCAACAGAATAAGTATTCCACATTAGCACCTGCGGGACTGTTGCAACCCCTACCCGTACCTGAGAAAATATGGGAGGACCTCTCCATGGACTTTATAGAAGGGCTACCAAAGTCTGAGGGAATTGACTCTATTCTGGTAGTGGTCGACCGCTTGAGTAAATACAGCCATTTTACAGGCCTGAAACATCCATTCACAGCACCCACAGTAGCTGCAGTATTCATCAAAGAAGTGGTTCGGTTGCACGGGATGCCAAAATCCATCATTTCGGACAGGGACAAGGTATTCATGAGCAAATTCTGGAGTGAGCTATTTCGTTTGCAAGGGACTAAACTGAAGTACAGTTCGGCCTATCACCCTCAAACTGACGGCCAAACGGAGGTGGTAAACCGAGGGGTAGAGACCTATCTACGCTGTTTTACTTCATCTCGACCAAAAGAGTGGTACCGTTTCCTTCCTTGGGCTGAACTCTCCTACAACACTTCTTTCCATGTGTCCGCACAACTCACCCCATTCCGTATAGTTTATGGACGGGATCCTCCCCCTCTGCTGCGTTTTGAAAAAGGGACAACACCGGTATCATCCTTGGATCAGCAACTGGCAGAAAGGGACAAGCTTTTAGATGAACTCAAGGTACATTTAGCTCGAGCCCAACAACAAATGAAGAATTCAGCTGATAAACATAGAAGGGCAGTCGAATTCTCAACAGATGACATGGTCTATTTGAAAATGCGTCCCTATCGCCGCAAATCTCTGGCGCATCGTTCCAATGAGAAACTTGCCCCACGGTACTATGGACCCTTCAAGATTTTAGCTAAAGTGGGAAAGGTCGCTTATCGCCTGGAGCTGCCTCAGGGAACCCGAATTCATCCAGTGTTTCACGTATCGCAACTGCGCAAGGCTGTGGGAGAACATCACTTACCTTCTACGTTACCTACCAACTTGGGGGCTGACTGGGAACTATTGGTTGAACCAGATAATGTGTTGGGAGTTAGGACTACTTCACTCGGATCAACGGACTGCCTGGAGGTGCTAATTCAGTGGAAGGGTCTATCACCGTTAGAAGCGACTTGGGAGCCACTCAGCCTCATCACAGAACAGTTTCCGGCCTTTAACCTTGAGGACAAGGTTGCTGAATTGGGCGGGGTAATTGATAAGCCCCCAATTAAATATACATATTCTAGAAGGCACCAAAAGAAAGGAGGAGAGGGAACAAGTAACAAATTCGGTTAGCTAGGGTGGGGCAGCCCAACAAATCTGTTACTCGAGCCTATAAATAGAATGAGAGGATCTAAAGAGGAGGTATCTAATCTGAGTGAGAAAAATCATAGTGGGAGAGTCACAGCCCTCTCTAACGGCTGTTTATGTTTTCTTTTCACAGTGTAATTTCCCGTTTCAATCAATACAGAATTCCATTTCTGTTGCATAATACATAAACCTATCAACATGCCCTTCTAAGGATGGTTTATGTTCAGTTGTGCTCCCAAACACCTAACAGAAAATACAGCCACTCAGTAGGTTCAACTGGAATATATTCTCAGAATTCAAGCAATTACATAATTGTATTAGAATTCAATATAGGAAAGATAAATAGCAGAACTTGTAGATAACCAAAATGTTATAGTTAGTAGTCAAACTTCAGCATTTTATCATTGTTCTCTCTTGGAGAAAATATATCATTTCCCCACCACAAGACTTCAAATACTCTCCCATTTAAGTTCCCATTCCACAAAAAGAGATTGAATGACTGATGCTGACATGAAGTTATGACTTTTGAAATACAGTTTATTTATAGACTGCAATTACAGGAGGGAATAGGAGCAAGTCAAAACAGGCAAAGTAATGTTGATACAGCATAGCAATTTTTTCTCAACTTCCTCAATTTGGCCTTGCCTGAAGGTCAAATAAGCTGTCTACAACACCGTCATTTTGTTGGGAAATACTCTTTATGTTCAAACTTGAAACAGGCATCAGAAAAAATTGTGGGTTATGCATTGAAGTTTGATAAACATGTATAATTAGTTTTTCTAACATTTTTTAGAATTTTATGACTAATAACGCATACCAAGTAAGATGATCTAAAGGCAGACGTAGAAAGCCAACTTACAGTATCACTAGTACCAAGACTGATGGCTAGATCCCCAGGACTGTTGAGGGTCAACCCTGCATAAGATACATAGATCAGTACTTTAAGCCTATATTAGCATCATGACTATGGGAGAAAATGAGTCTATGGGCATTCCTATAAATATGTTCACTTGATGAAACCAATCAATGACGTGATATTGGAACACTATGAATTGTGAGAACTCGTTACGTTGAGCTAAAAATGCAATTAAAGCTACCATACTACATGAAAAGAACACAAACGAAAGGATAGATAACAAAAAAAAGTTTGAGCGTGCTAGTAGTTAGATCTATTAGAGGACCATTTAAATTGATTTATAACATAAAAACATGTTATAATAACTTCTAAAAATTATTAAACAATTGCACTCCCATACAAAGATCATAACATAATTGAAACATCATCTTGCCGATTGAGATTGGATTGAACAGAATGCTTCTCAAGGCATATTCAGTAATAGACAAACCAAGTTCTGATGTAAATATGGATTCCCGATTTCTGAGCACAAGATCTGGTATTTGAACATTTAGCTTAGTCTTCGCCGATCAGAGGGAAAGGGAGAGATTAAGAACATGCAGCTACATAGGATACGTAGTGCCTGATTTCTGAACTAGCAGCAAAAAGTTTATTATGAGTTAAAGTAAATATTAGAGAGCTGAAATTTAATCTGGAAGCTTGTAGACAGCTAGTGGCAAATATACTCATCCGGAAACAATTAAAATGGAGGCAAACAAAAACAGATTGTTTAATGAAAGCATTTGCCAATGAAATCATGATGAGTAATATGAAAAAAAATAATAAACAAAGATCACCTGCTAGGCTGTTAGGATTATCACCAGACCACTGAATAATTAAGCAGTCTTTGTTAAATTGGTACCTGAAAGCAGTTCATAAAAGAACTAATGAGAAATCAAGCAGCCCATGGCTGTCAAGGGTGTCACTTTAAGAGACTAATGAAGCAATGAGCTAAAAAAGAAAGAAAAGGATATTAAAAGCACAAGCATTAACAAGTTAATTGGACAACAATTTCAGGAGGTTTCATCATTACCCTTCACTTCATGGTCAATTACAATAAGTTAGTATACAAAGTATCTATTCAAATAGGCTAATAAAATAAAGTTACATGTTAAATGAATTAAACATCAATGGTCTAGCATTATACACAGTGGGAGATTATAAATATCGACTGTTGACTGACCTGTCCACAAAATAGGGTGAAATTAAACCAGCTACAGCATATACAGGAGCTAACTTGCCAAGTTTTTCCTCTAAGCCAGTTGCAGTGGCCTAGAACAAACATTAAAAAAACCAATATATATTAACTACCATGAGTACTGCTAATGATGAAACCCTTGATTGATCATGAATCTGATAACTACCGTCATTAGATTAACTATGAAACTTGTTATTCAAGATGGAAGAGAATTCTTATTTCTTCAATTGATTGGAAAAAGATTACACATCTATATACAAAAACTAGGAAACTATATTAGGAAATTATACAAAATTAGGAACCTAGAATTAAGCTAATTAATTAGCTATATACACCTAATAACACTCCTCCTCAAGTTGGAGCATAGATATTAATCATGCCCAACTTGTTACAAAGATAAGCAACCCGAACCCCATTCAGAGCTTTCGTGAAGATATCCCCTAATTGTT
>CAIGRT010076371.1:0-10221 GCA_903798405.1 Fraxinus platypoda | reverse complement strand
AACTCCTAAAACTCATGTGATTATATCTGTGTTAATGGAAAGATTAACAGTCGGGTTAATGGTGGTCAATGGCATAACTCATTGGCTGTTAATTTTCCATTACAGCTTATTTATTTAGGCATATTCTTCCCTTACAAATATACAAAAAAAATTTCTTCTCTGCATATAACAAAATTTATATCTTTTTTGCATCCGTAATTTTCATTTTCGATTTAAGTCTTGTTGGTGATGCTGTTTGAGTACTAATTCAGTTCACCGGAGTAGCATCTGCAGTGCTCAGACTCTACTGATTTTTCGTTGTATCCTGGAAAGCAGACTCTCGAACTAAACCTCAAACACCTCGGCGAGAGGGCGAATCTGTTTTAAGGAAACTGTGTTCACACAAGCCTCGGTTTCAAAGTTCATTGGATTTTATTTCCTGCAATTTATATTACTTGTTCTTTTTTGTTATTGTGATTAATAAAATTATTTAATCTATAATATTTTTGCTAACATTCAGTTAGTTAGCAGTCCAAACAATATCTGTTCAGTCAGTATGCGGTCATACGATTAGTTAGTTGCACTGCTGGTATGTGTTTTATTCATACGGTAAATTAGTATATATATATATATATATATATCATACCCTTTCAAAAATTATGAAAATCTCTCCTGAATATCATAACAAAGCAAATATATAAAGTATCATTTTACCATTTTATTTATACTAGTTTGAAATTTATTTTTTTCTTTTAACTCTTCCGATTATTATATTCAAAGTACCATCCTTTCTTCTTATTCTTTCGATTTCGATGTAATGATTAGTTTTAATTGAAAGGGGTACTATAATAAATAACTATATAGTCTTTTAAAATTATAAAATATAATTTTTTTGAGTTATTTATTTTGCAAATACGATTAGAAATAATTAACCGGTCAACAAAATACATGTTTTAGAATCCTTTAATAAAGCTAATTAAAAATCATCAAATATTTATAATGTCTTTTAAAATTATAAAATATAATTTTTTTTGAGTTATTTATTTTGCAAATACGATTAGAAATAATTAACCAATCAACAAAATACATGTTTTAGAATCCTTTAATAAAGCTAATTAAAAATCATCAAATATTTATAATGTTAGGGTCAGTTTGATTGCAAATGTGGAATTTGGGTGGAAAAAAAATGAATTACAGAGAATTGAATTGCCTAGAATTTATTTTACTGGGAATTGTAATTAATTGTGTTTGATTGATATAATTTTTCATCTGTAAAATGTTGAAAGTTTGGTGTCTGTTTGATTTCATTTTTCATGAAAATTATCCATTAAAGTGATAATTTTGTTTACCAATAGGTCTAGAATTCGTGCCAATTGCCAAAAAAAAAAATAATAATAATTTACCATACCAAATACCATTCATTTAACTTTGTTTTTCATGAAAATTGTTAATTAAAGGGATATAATTTGTTACAATTGGGATAGAATTCAATCCAATTGCCACAACAACAAAAAAAAAAAAAAAAGCCTGAAAAAATTCTCAAGGAAAACCAAGAATTGGATGGAAAATGAGGTAAGGGTGGAAAATNTTTACCATACCAAATACCATTCATTTAACTTTGTTTTTCATGAAAATTGTTAATTAAAGGGATATAATTTGTTACAATTGGGATAGAATTCAATCCAATTGCCACAACAACAAAAAAAAAAAAAAAAGCCTGAAAAAATTCTCAAGGAAAACCAAGAATTGGATGGAAAATGAGGTAAGGGTGGAAAATGATATCCATGGAAAATTTAGCCTACCAACAGCCTAAAAGTGGAAAATGAATTCCAACTTCCCTAGAAAATTTCGTGCTATCAAACAGGCCCTTAGATTTATTAGCATTTTCTAAATTTTTCATTTTTTTATACTCTTTTAACATTTATAACATGCTAAGTTTAGAAAATTGAAGTAATATTATCATAACATTAAAAATGAAAGAAAGTCGGCATCAAACTTTTAAAGTCTAGATTTCTATTTACTTCATTTTTGAAGTAAATAATTCATGTTTTTTTTAATGAAAATCAATTTAAAATTAAATTAAATTAAATTAAATTAATTTTCTTTAAAATGAATCCATTTGTTAATTTTTTCTAAATAAAAATGAAGAGAAATAAGAAAACAAAAGGAGTGAAATGGAAATATTATGCTAATAATAGAGATTTTTGTAATTTTCGAAATAATAGATAGTGTCTTCGTGTTTTTTTTATAAACCTCAAGTGATGTTTATTTAATTTACTCAAATAGAAATGTTAATTGCTTGAAAGTTATTTGAGGAGTATGTTTCATTGGACTCAAAGTTACTTTTCTATGAAGTTTTAATTTCTTAAATATTTTATTAATCGATAAGTAATTTTAACTTAGCATTACGCACAATCAAACATTGTCAATGTTATTCAATATGGTAGCATAGCAAATAAAGGACTTGAGTTCAAATCTCGGTGCTACTCATTTTTAAAAAAAATTTTGGTTAGCTATTGACTAATAAAAAAATGAATATAGTGCAGAACGTGTGTCAAATAAATAAGTTTAAAAACAAAAAAATATGCATTTACTTTTAATAGTTTAAAATTTTAGATAAAGCAACTTAACACTATAATATGTAGACTCGTATGGGAATGGTGAATGGACCAGTGGAGTTTGTGTAATAATGGAAAGGAAGTTTGGATTAGTGCTATGTGGTGGTTATGGTTTTGGATGATTTCCACTCTGATAGTGTGGCATGTAAAGGTTCCTTCCAGCCGCCTCTGTGGACCTTAACGAATACCTCCAGATGGGTGAAGATGACCATTGCTTGTTCAAATTGGCCTTCTCATTGGAGTCGACAACGACAAATAACATGCCGTTGGTTTGAGGTTATTAAGGCCATTCACAACTTATCCAAACTCTACTTCTTCTTTTGAATTTTAAATGGCATAAAAACATTTTTCGTCCTCTGAACTAAAACTCACTATGTTAGTCACTTTGTCAGATTTTATTGCATAAAACTAACAGAATGACAGAGTCTACACTCTACAATGTAAAGATGATTTGACAACATTCGACCGTTAAATTTAATGCCAATTGACGTGTGATAAAACCTAAATTAATAAACGTTAGAAGTCATCGTTTTGAAATTAGAAGTTAATTCAAAATTCACTTCGTTTAAACCCTTTCTTTTTTTTATGCAATGAAAACTAACACGATGACTAAAGGGGTGAATTTGATAAAAGGTAAGTGACTAATAATGAACAAAAGATGTTCGTGATCGTTTGCGATCATGCATGTAAGTTGGGTGCCGAACATATCTCCAACTCATTCAACAACAACAACCACCACAAGAATAATAATAATAGTTGTGGTTTTTGGCAACTCAGTTCCCTTACCTTACCTATGAGGTGATCATTATCCCTAGTTAACAAAAAACGTTAATTTGACAATTAAAATGCCTATTTTTGTTTAAATAACCATTGTACCTTTAGTTTGAATTAAAATAAAGAAATAATTGTTCAAAGGTTCGAAGTCTAGCTGGAATTTTTCCTAATAAAAACTATTATTATACAAAAAATTGTCAAAAAAATAAAAAAAGGAAAGATAATACACAAAAACTGAATGTGAACTTAGAAAAGGATATTAGTCATATGGGTGACAGCTGTTACACATTTTTTATACCGCAATTGTACTGCAAGTGTATAGTTTCAAGTTTTATAATATAACAATTAAGTTATAATATCGAATCCACAGGGATATCAATTTTATACCGAATACTATAATTGAATAACCTCTATTTTGTCTAAACAACTGAAATTTAGTTTCAATGGTTTTAACTAATTATATAGTGAATAAGGTGACGAATTAAACAATTTTAATGCACATTTAAAGAATTAATCAATATGAGAGAGCCTAGAGTTGTGATTTCATCTAACTGTCAACTATGTTTTTAAATTATGTAGTTATCTCCAATCAATTTTTTCAAATTTATAAGCAAGAATCCTAATGTAATTCTACTCCCTCTCTCGACTATCGAGTAAAAATTATTCTAGATTCAATTCCAACATCTCTATTCCGAATTAAACAAATTATCAAATTCTTGGTTCTTATATGGAACAACTTCAAAGGAATTATACTTTCTTTCAAAACCTATAATTTCCTAAGTTGTGTTATTCGAAGATTACGTCTAAGGTTCCCTCTCTCGTGTACCAAAACTTAAACAATCAAATCAATCAACTAATGACTGGTCAATTGAAAGCATGAAATACAAATAACACAAATATAATGATTGGAGAATCTCAAGAAACAACTATTAAATATCAAAACATAATCTCAAGTTAAATTACATCAAAACCTAGATATAGGAATTAGTTCACGATGGATGAAATAGAAATCATCATATTCATAATCAAGAACATAGAGAGAAGAAAAAGATAAAACTAGTTTGGAGTTTGAATTGATTTTCTTCTTGTTTCCTTCAATCTCTTACTTGATCTCTTGCTATTGAGTTATCATTTAGAAATTCCTTGTACGTTATATTTATGCCTCTCTAATGGTTGTCTCCAAATTGGAGTAATAGTGGGCGTTTCAACATGCCAAGAAATCAAAACCTAATTTTTCGCCAGGCGGCGCCTAAGCGCTACGGCACCGCAAAGTTTATGTTAATGGTGCCTGGGTGCCTTGTGCTTTTTCTAGCTGGTGGTAGGAGCCTCCACGCCACTTCTACTGGTTTTAACCCGTGTATGGTTGAAAATTGATTTGTGCAAATATTTTGACCATATTTCACGGCTTTTTTTTACTTCTAATTGCATCCATTGACTCCTAGCAACCTTCAATTATCATTTTGTGGTCTGAATAAACTATTAAAAGTTACAATTGAGTCCCCAAACTTTAAATTTCACCGTTTTTGTTGTTATTCACTTCTTTCTTTCAATTTTACTTCCAATCATCGTGTTTCACAAAATCAACATCAACTTCTCCTTGGTTCATGCTAACATCATTATTTTCTCCAAGTTTTGCAACATTCACACCAATTTACCTAACATATAAAACAACGCGAAAATACAAATCAAGCGTTCCAAAACTCGTAGAAATAAACTAAATATCAAGATTAAATGGTATCAAAGCGTGAGTGAAAAATTTCACTCAACAACAGCCACCAATGTGCACCACCAATAACACAATTTGGCACGGTATGTTGTTCAGTATACTCAGCCAGCCGGTGCAAATTGTCTCACTTTAATAACCTTCATATATATTGAAAGAATTTGCTGTACACTTTAACATAAATTTCAGTTTAAGATTCTTACTTGAAAGAATGAGAATTTCAAGATTTTTGTAATTGAATCACCTCACTTTTAAAAATTCAAAATCTTCAATTTTTCAGCACTTCTATGGTCGTATTCTCAATGACAATGGAAGAGATTATTATCCACAATCAAAGCACCAAATTTGTGAGTTTTCATGCCAAAAGTATGGATCTAGACACTTTTCAATCTTATTGTAATTTTCTATACAAATTTCACCATTTCTCCCTTCTTTTGCTTTCACCATTGTCCTAGAAAATTATTGGAAGTTAAGGGAAGTTAAATAGAGGTTGATGGAAGTTGTGAGTTTGAAATCAATTCAAACGATTCTCTACAATTCACTTTAATGTCTTGCGAGTCGGATCACTCCACATAGGTGACCCACGACCCGTATTTTTCAACATCTTCCCTCGCACGTGGTGAACTTGACCCAAACCATAACTGACAATGAATATCATACGTTAGATCGTTCTCAAGGTTTTTTTTCGTAAAAAATTTATACAAAAAATAGGCCGTGCAACCAAAAAGTACATATTAGAGCTCACATTATTATAAACACGCTAGGAGTGTATATTAGCTCTACTAGAGGAACATTACATCTCACTATATCTCAAACTCATTTTCCAGCTAATTCAAGTATTTTTAATCCCTCGAATACTTATGAAACATACCTTAACTCTACATTATTTCATTTTATTCACAGTTGTGTTCTATACCTTAAATCACTAACATAATTATCTGGCTGGTGAATACAAAAATAAATGTTGGTCAAAATGGTTTTCTATTTCAACTCGAATACTTCGATTTTA
Organism: Fraxinus platypoda; assembly: GCA_903798405.1. Taxonomy (NCBI): domain Eukaryota; kingdom Viridiplantae; phylum Streptophyta; class Magnoliopsida; order Lamiales; family Oleaceae; genus Fraxinus; species Fraxinus platypoda. The sequence continues at coordinate 4,118 of CAIGRT010076371.1, read as the reverse complement.
AATCAACTACTTTTCCGCATATCCCATCAAATCAAATTAATCATAATAATTAGTAACATGCTAAAGTAGCAACGTTAAAATAAAATCTCAAAAAATAGTTAAAAGTCATAAGGGTGTATATAAGGTTGTATAAACATCATGGCCTCACACAATGAAGAAGTAGGGATCCGGTCACTCATTTACCAAATATTTGCCATAAAAGCACACGTGATATGAAATAAATGCTACGATATTTTTCCCCCTTTAGGACATATGTCATATTCTTTAAAAATAGATAAAATCGTAAGGACCCTAGTTTAGGTATTCCCCGATACTTAACTTGAGTTCTTATATTCATTTCTCCAAGTAATTTCAAATCAAGAACTCAATCAACTACTATACAGGTTTAATGAATAGCATAATCCATTTTGATTACTTACAATAATTTCATCTTATTTTATCAAGGTGATCGGATCATGTATATGACACAATCGCTTTGTCTCATCTCAAGATATCCTTAAATTAGTTGAGGTGATTGCTCATGTGAGTGGGTTAATCTCAATCTATTCAACATACTTTAAATGCGTATATAAATCATCATCTGATAGTCACAATAATAGATTATAGATGAAATCAAAATCACTCATCTATCGGCATATGAAACTTAATCAAGACTTTTCGGTTGCACGAAGTATCATATTCTAAACAGTTGTAGAGGTTTGACATTACCAACAAGTATGTCTTAAGATATCTTAAAAGTATGATGGATTACATATCATCATTTGCATAAGTATATTACAATGACGCTTTCTTAGCTAATGTTTCTCATAGAAATATCAACGAGTGTTTGGTTCCATCATGATACTTGTGATCCTCAACACATGTGATAGTTGCATAATTATCATATATCTTATATTTTGAACCAGTATCATTATATATTCAATACATCTATACCATACAATTTCTTGTAATGCTAAGACATATACTACAAGATCTTCCCTTGATAAGTTACGAATTATTCCCTCGATAAAAAATGCAATAACTAACAACACCCTTTAAGTATACATTGATACATATGGATTAGATCCATGGCATAACAAATGTCAAAGAAAGTATACATAATAGCATACTTCAAACCTCCAACTATATTGGAATACGGTTCTTTGAATTTTTTGTGTGTGCTTATGGAGTCCTTGGACATACATGAAAACTCATATTATCACCATTAGATATAGAAGTAGCAATAGGGTAACATTCTATAGTTAGAAATGTTTTAATGTCTTTATAATATACAGCTCTTGTGAGATAATCTTGAGGGTGGAAGACAAATGACAAAACTTTACATGAACACTCCACTCAAACAACCATCCTACCTTAAGAAGTGCAAGAGGATTGAAAATGAAGTAAAGAATAACTATCTAGTCATCGCTAAAAAAATGAAGTTGGTGGACTAATTGGGGCTACAATAAAGGGCCAATATGGGAACTTCCAAAGTTAGATGGTCAAAGCTAAAGATGCCCACAAGTGCAATTGATGCAAAGCTGAAAATCCCCATTTTTAAGCCACCATGACTTGCCAAACAACAAAATCAAGCTAATGATTATAAACAAGTGCTTATTGAAAGGCAACCCAATTTTCTTCCCTTCTATTTATTACTTCTAGATAATAGGATGGGTGATTTGTTTATTTTTATGTGATAATAGTGAATCGGGTGTCACATCCTTAAAAAAAATTCAGATGTCATCATCCTTATAAATAAATAAAAAAGTGTACATTGACTTACGGCCACAACCTATGTAACCCGTTTCGTCCCTTGTTCCATTTTCATCTTCGTCCCTTGATTTTATAGTTGATTATGAAGTGGTTTAGCTTAACATTAATTGTTCCATATTATTTTGTCACTAAAGATTGAATTTTATTCATTTTACAGAAACATGACATTTAAGAACAATCAAACCAACACTGGACAAATGGATGAACACAGTCAAGCGGACCATCTAGCTCAGACACTTTCATGCCATTTCAGCCACCACTTTCATACTGACCAAAGGAGTCTTCAGTTATCCTCTTTGCCCTTCTTTTTGCATACTTCGTGTCATATTTTCGTACATTGAAGGCAATGCACGTGTTCTTTTTAGCTTTCTTACTATTTTTGTGTGCTTGTGGGTTAGATGGCCTTGTTGGTAATAATGTATATATTGAAACTGTGTTAGACTAGAAATGGTGAAAATATTGCATGTCGGTATTGATTGATTCTCATTCATGTGGAACTTGTCCACGAGACATGTTTTTCACATCATGAATTAGTGTTTTGGTTCATACGAAAATTTAGTTGCTAAAATAAAGGAAAGCCACTATTACATACATCTTTAAACTACTTTTAGGATAGTTTGGAGATAGATGAACGAGTGTAGGAGAACAGAGATGAATAGGGATTTCATGTGTGAACTTGTTATGTGGACTATCTAATGTCAATAAGATGGAGATTGGGTGAAAATCTTAAGTTATGGGTCAATTTTTAAGAATAAGTGTTTAGTAAGAGACATGACACTAATCATAGTAGCCAGCCAAAAAAAAAGGTATGTTGTGAAACTACCCTATAAAAGATCTCAATGAGGACACCTATTGAAAGTCTCAAAAATCAAAACTCAAAACGGGATCAAGCTAGTACATGAAACAAAATGCGCACAGTGTAATAAAAAAAAATAAAGCTGGTGCATGAAATAGAAGATGCACTAAATGCTTTGATTAAGCCCCGTACACTTATTTGAAGGAATTAAATATTTAATAAGAGATAATTAGCCTAATTAAATTTTTAGGCGTTGAAGTGGTCAAAATGTAGGAGGACCCTTATTCGTTAAAATGCTAAATTACTACTAGTCATGTCCATCCAAACTAGAGGGGATGAGGATTAGGATAATCTAAAACTCGGCCTAGGATCATGCCTTAAAAAATGAGTGAGAATAATAAGTTTAGGGATGTGTATCTGACAAGTGAAGAAAGAGAACATTTGACCATTGAAGTCGGGAATTGAACCAAGCATAAATTTATAAAGTTCTACATGAATCTTCACGTACACACATCCAATTTTCCATGGTAAACATTAATTCCAGCTATATGATTTTGAAGCTACTCATCGTATTGATACATAAATTTCAATCATGAGATCAATGACAGACTATCTAGCCAATTTTTGTTGAGTTAGGCTATAGTTTGTTTGAGGACAAACAAATATTCAAGTTTGGGAGTGTTTGATAAGTGCATGTTGTACACTTATTTAGGAATTCAAATTAGAGAATTTGTTGAATATTTTAATGAATTGTGACTTAGTTCTATTTTAGTCGATAAAATTCTACAAACGTACGAGGTTGTTGACAAGAAATAATGTAGTGAGTTAAAGTATTGTCCCACGATGAATTACTTTAAATTTTAGTACATTAGTATTTACCAAATTTGATCAATAGTAACAAAATAAAGTGGTTGTTTATTTTTACAGCAATAAACTATGGTTTCTACCAAATATGTGATGAATCTATTGGATGTCCGACTCCCTCAATTAACTTCTAGTTCCAATTCTCGACTTGTAATGATCAACATAATTAATGTGTTTGTGATGATTGATAAGCCAATTTTATTTAATATTCTTTTTCAAGATATACTAAACATATGTTTAACACGACCTGACCATGTTTCTAGTTCGAATTCATATGAAAAACATGCGGTTAATTTCAGGATTATCGAAAGCGATCGCACACGTCATAAATATTATTCCTAATATTTAGTGCCCACGTGTTTCATATACAGTGTTCTATCAATTATGAGTTTTTCAACATTATAAATAAACAACTAATTGTCTTAACGGTGCGTAAGCATTAAAACAATAAAAGATTCATGGAGATGAAATCACAACATGACAATTATTAAAAAACGATCGCACCGACGACCTTGCAGTCTTATGATCAATAAGAGATCTCTCAACCATAGATGACTCCCTGGTAGGAGTCTCACACTTGATACTTTGCAAATCCCGCTAACAAGGTTCAGGAAGATAAGCATGTGATGATGGTCTGCCAATGTAGCTCAAGCCCGGTTTTGGGCCAAGACGAGTGAGGCCCGCGCCTCAGGCCCAAAATCAGGGA
>CAIGRT010076335.1:0-18036 GCA_903798405.1 Fraxinus platypoda | reverse complement strand
TTCTTCAATAAAATAATATTTTCCATCACATCAATATTTTTTTCTTCTTTTTCAACCTCACATTTCCCATCATATCACTATTCAAAAATCAATTCTTCCCCCAAAAATCCCTACCAAACACACTCTAAATATGTATTTAACGCCAATGAAATTTAACCCGTTAATCACATAACTTTGATAATTGAATTTAATAGACTCATTTCGATCCCTCGTGTTAACTTTATTACAGAATATACTGAAAGAATTCGTACGCTCTACGAGAGATTACAAGCTCCTCTAAAAACTTAAGAGAACATAAAAATGCATTTCCATCACTAAGGATGGGAACTAGGGCAAACCACTAGCGAGCCAGGCAAGCCAACACGATAGTGGCTTACGAGCCGCTCAGATTTTTGGCTCAAGTTCAGAAAAATGTAAAAATTGGCTAGCCACTTGCCGCTAGGCATGCCCCACCAAAGGACGAGCTCGAGGGCAAGTCGAGTCGGCTGATTCCAACCTTAGACAAGCTGAGTTAATCGGCTCGACACATTTAAGACCCCTGTCCATCACAGAGCTAATAACAAGAGAATTTTGTGAAAAGTCGTATTCGCTAAATATAATACATTAGGCACAAGAAAAGCGGAGCCACATTGTCCCCAAGCCAAGTTGACTATAAGATAACAATGGTGCGTCAGGGTGGAGGACTTTGTTTCATCAACTAGTACTAGTCTACTACCACCACTAGTGGCATAGTTAATTAAGAGGTAAAAAAATTTGCTTTACAGATAAAGGCACTTATCAAGTTGTCCTCATAAAAGGTGTATTTTACAAGTTGGAGTTGAATAGAATAAACAAACAAATATTTTATGTAAACATTTTTGTTCTTTATATATATTTTTTGTCTTGTTGATTCTAGATTACTTATATAAGAAAATTCATATAAATAAGTGCTCCTTTTATCATCTTGTCGTATATATATTAAGGATGATTGTTGTATATATATTAATGATTAAAGATAATGCGATGGTCAAGTCGATTCAACGATGAAAAGCTTATTTCAGGCCTGTTTGAGTCCCATTTTTTTAGGTAAAATACATTTTTCAATAGTAGATTGATTGAGAATGTGTGATTAAAAATGAATGAAAAGTTTTTGAGTTGCGTGTAATATTATTTTATTGAAGAATGTATGGTTAAAAAAAGATAGAAAAATGTATTTTGAAAAAAATGGGGATCAAACAAGGGCTTCATATTAGACCAAAATAAAATAAGGTTATTGCTCATCTTAAGTTAAGCAGTAAGCACTGGTGACGCGTCATATAAATTCACAGCGGATTTTAAACTTAATTCAAACGTTAAGGCTCACCATAAATTTATCTATCAATGAATTTATATGACACGTCACCGATACTTAACATAAGATAAGCACTGGTACTCATTATCTAGGAGAAACGTGGGAGAGAAGGAGATCAAGTTTTAAACTACATTTTAATCGGTAACCTAAATCTTAAATGTACAAAAAATGGGATCAAGATTACACAACTGAAAATGAATCTTCATGTAATAATATTGCATGCACAAAGCAGATTCTGCCGCATTATGTTTTTCAGACAATTATCTTATCTGGGCATGTGTTTTGCAGCAGGAATGATTAATCTTAATGAGAAACATTTTCAATAGAACAAATTGGAACAAATATCATTAAGGATTGGAAGAATTATTATCTGTCTGTTGATAGAAGGATTCATATCGCTCGACTCGCCTCTTTGAATCAGTAAGATCCAGTTCTTCCACAAAATCTTTTGTCATCTTCAAGAAATCCTCCTTGTGCAATTGTTTCCATATCTAAAACAATTACAACATATAACAAAGGTTAGTAAAGAAAATGAGAATATGGAAGTTTTCAAGAAAAAAAAGAACAAATTCTAGAACAAAATTATTAATTACATATTTGGTAACTTTGTCAAAATAAAATTTTTATCCACATATTCAGTAGGACCTACAACTACTACTAACCTCTTATTCACACATTTCGTATGAATCACAGCTTATAATCCACAAAAAACTTTACCAAACATACTCTAAGTTTACATAAGCATTGACTCGTACTCCCATATATGATGGTAAAATATAGGATCTTCAACTAAGTAGAGACACTTTGAAAATGGAAATCAACTGATTTCTTTTGCCATACAAAAAGGAAAACATGTGGATGAAAGACATGTCAACTACAAAGCCAGTGTTTTGAACACCGGCCAGTTGAACCGGAAAAATTGGGAACCAACCTAATGCTAGCCTAAAAACCATAAAGTAAAAAATAGAGATGAAACCCAGTCAACAGGCTAGCTTTAATAACAACGGTTAAAAGGCAGCAAGGACACGATAGAAGTTTCCAGGGAATGCATTTAGCTGAGACATACATGCCCAAGAAACAGCAGTACTGGAGAACTTGCTTATCACCACGTATATATGCAAGAATAATCCCTGGAAGCAAAAGAAGTTTCTCCCAAGCACCATTACCATATTCTGATCTATGCCTTTCAACAAATAATTTATGTTGATAAATCTATTATGTATTGTTTAATGTTCCAGGAAAATCTTTCAATAAGTATTTCCAAACTATTTCACATTCAGTTCCCTGGCAACTGCTGACCATAGTTTGGCGATTGGGACTTTTCCTTCACCACTTCACTCTCCCCAGCCTTCAAATTCCAATTTATTAAGGGAGAAACGGAGCGTCCTTAAAGAAATGTAAGATATAAAGAAATCTCAAGAGAAAATTATAAACTTAACAATTGATGATGTCGAACGAATACAAGCCTTGCTCTTGAAATTCTTATGCTTGATCAGAGATCATGAAGAGGTCTCTACCTGTTATTATAAAGCAAGGGGACACAATATGCAGCATTCTCAACAAATCCAGAACAAATAATATTGTAAAATGATATTATCATAAATAATGAATAAATATACTCGAGCAAGAAAGATTAAAATGCATTCCACCAATGTTAGTGTGCATCAAATGCATATTGTTCCTCTTGTGGTCTAATACCCACTCAGCACTATAGTTGTCTCCGTTTGTATACACTGTCCTGTGCGCTAGGCCTATGCAGGGGAAGTACTGTGTACGTAGCTGAAACAATGATGGGTTCTTAAGAGTATTTTTGTTTTGAATCATAAGCAGAGCATTTTGAAGAACTGGAAAACCCCAGGAAGGGAAGTGAATTGACCTCCATCAGAAATTTGAGGTACTTATGGTTATATGAACTAAAAATCCTACCACAAGAAATGCTAAGCAAAATAAACAAATCAATAATGTGTGTTTTGCATGGCTTGAACTGTCCAAACACGCTTTGCTTCAAAAGATTGAGTAAAATATTTTATCTATTTTGTCTATTGATGAGAGGGAATGGTAAGACTAAAAACTAACATGAGCTTGTGGGTGATGAGAGGATATTATGTGTTCTTGAGGTGTGAGTAACACAGAATGGGACAGGATAAGTGTGGTTAGATCTTTTCGAGAGGTCATTTATGCATTTATTGCATTTGTGTTGGTCGTTTGATTGATTAACTTGGTGTTAGTCTCTTGTTCTGTGTGAACATGTTTGAAAAGATCTGTATGTTATCCTATATTATATCTTCATCGCATATTTATTTGCTTCTGTTTGATTACTGTGATTATCTGCTTCTACTTGGGCGTTCTTGACCTTAGCCCTGGTGAGTACATGCAGTAAATATGGTATGTGTTTCGGGTCCAAAACACAAAGTAAAGTCTGTGATACCAATTTTATTTGGTTACCTTGATTATGCAAGTATAAACTTTGTATTTTGTTTATTTGCAGGTTGATTGGGTATCAAGGTGGAGATTTATTGGGTTTTGATACCCAATAAATCCGGACGATAATAAAATTGATGTCAGGAATTTTATCGACACCAAAGTGATGGCTCGACCAGGAAACAACTTTGAACACTTTAGGATGGCCCATGAGTTTAGCCCAAGTAGTGGTCATTGAGTTGAGTTATTAGATTGGTGGCTTTAGATTATTGTTGGCCCATTTGGTGGCCCAATTACCTTACCTCTAGCCCATTGGAGTGACCTAGTGTTGGGGATTATATTTCCATTGCCTTAGCTGTGCGTCCACGAGTGGAGAGAAAACGAGAAAGAGGAGGCAGCCGTTATTTGTGTTGGTTTTGAGAAATTCCACCATTGCTTTCTTCTACTTTTTCTTCCACTTTAGTGGCTGTATAATCACCACTTTTATCTCCGTACTTGAGTGGAAACCATAGTAGCAACCAAAGTGTTGAAGGTTGTGGGTCGAGCCTTGGTTCTTGTGGCGTTTGTTCGGTTGATTTTTGAGCCCGGAATCAAGATTTCTCTAGTAGTTTCCGCAATAGCTTTGTATCTTCTAGTAGACGTTGCAATTGTTAGGAAATTATAGAGATAAGATATGGCTAGATTGCGATTAAAGTAAAATTGGAAAAAAAAATAGTTATAAAATTAGAGGCGATTATTTTACTTGGAAAAGTCCAAATTTAATCAAGGTATATCACGAACAAGTGTAGAATTATTTACAAAAACTTTGGACAAAATACGAGAGAAAATACTTTCTCCATCTTGAAATAATAGATAAGGATGTGGGAACACTCTTACGAAAGACAATTTTTCTCTCTCTGTTGTAGAAGTTCTCCAGTAATTGCGAGTTGAAAACAACCAGATGCTAAGGGTGCTAAACATATAGGCAATGGTTTTTTTTTTTTTTTGGGCTTTCAGAAGCCAAAAGTGGCTCTGTCCTTTGACTTTTCAAAAAGCTAGACAGATAGCAATATTGTTGCCAACTTACATATGGTGTAGGCAGATTCAGTTCTATCGAGTGTTGTGGAGAAGAAGATGTCTAAGGAGAGATATTCTAAGTTTTACAAGGCCAAGTCTTTTTAATCAAGATATTCTTAAAGAGGATGTTCTACACTCTTCAAATGGCAGAATCTACGGCGGTGACAGGTCACACCAATGCCCTCGATACATCATTTTCTCAACTTGAAACGTTGGTTTATACAATATGAGATGATGAACATGCAAAGATTCTACTGTAAAGTTTGCCTGATTCATAACATAAGTCTCTCATTCTCCCACTTAATTAGTAGTAATCCTTCTGTCCTTTCTAAACTTGCCAGCATCATGTCACTTGTGTGCGCAAGGCAAAAAAAAAAAAAAGTATGTGCAAGGCCATGAGAGGATCTACACTATATGAACTTATGAATATTGATTGGCTTGGATACTAAAACCATAAACCAAATGGAGAGGAGAAAAGGACCGTTATAGCTAACCCCAAATCAGTACGTTGTTGAATCTTTTTGTCAAAATGAAGAAGATGATTGAGCACATAATCTGATATGTTTTCTAGGTTTTAGAGAAACTTTGAATTTTTATATTGCAGGGAAAAGAATTACCATTATGAACTGGTGTTCTAAGAAACAGAAAAAACCTTACCTCGAAATCCCACTCGCCATATAAGTTTGGATCGGTCTTGTTTTCCCAAACGTAAGTGTGGGCCTGCAACTTCTCAGAACTATCCTGCAAATTCAAGACAGATTCTTAGCAAGGCATCAAAAGTTGAGTGTTAATCATACCTGCTTGTATACCAAAAAACAGTCAGTGGAAGAGACAGGTGGGGGCCAGTGTGGGCTCTGTGCATCTAGAACAAAAGCCATACGGAAAAACAAGCCAAATATACAAACCATTAAGAAGACATCGACAGCCCTCCTTTCATACTCAACATCCTCAAATTCATCGAGAATATGTAGTTCAGGAGTAGTGATGCCTAAGAGTACCTGCAATTAAATAATAACAAAATTTCAATCAACTTAGCCACATATTCTTGAATAAGAGCCACACCAGATGCAATTCTCAATTCTATATGATAATTTTCAGTTAAATGTAACACTTTTAGGACTCTAATTACCAATGATGATCAAACAGATATCCACTTAGATTATGTTATATGTGTCCACAAGTAATTACCACTCACACAAGCACGCAAACAACCACACAAGAGAAGCGCACAGGAACCATGGCAAATGACAATCCTTACACACAAATCAACCCATCTACTGTTGAATTACCTCTTCTCAAAGCTTCAATATCTTTACTCGAATTTAGTCTTTAACATACTGATTCAAGTGCAAGCCGAATCCATTATTAATATAAGATAAATCACGCAAAAGTTTATAATGTAGAACAAACCTTCCCGGTAACTTCGTTATTTTCAACAGGTAAAATTGCAGGGTAAACACGTCCTCTGATGCTAAACCTATGGCTACAAACAAAAATAAAAAAATCAATGAAATGATCAACAAATAACAAAATAGGAGGTAGGGGCTATACAATTCCAATTGTCAACCTCCGCAATTATCTCTGCTAGATTTGTCGGGAAAAAAAAAACAAAAAATAGAAAAAAGGAATTCTTGATTAATTGAATTGAGAAAGAGGGACTCACTAGTTGGGAAGGGTGGTAGGGGAAGAGTCAGGGATGCGATTCAAGAGGATTTGAACGACGTCGCCAGCTAGGAGGCTGCCGTACACGAAGACGTTATGAATTGCAGAATGAGGATTTGCAGTAGACCCCATTGAACTGATTTACAACTCCTCTCTAAATGTTAATTTGTGCCCACAAATATATAACAAGTGCACCACAACACAATGGTGAATTTTACAAAATGTGTGGATAATATGTTAGCAGAATTTTGAATTCTTAAATAGAAATATATTCGATCAATTTTAGACTCTGTTTTCTCTTTCTCTTATGAAGAATTTTCTTAAAAGGCCTTCTCATGAGTGTGGAAGTGAAAAAAGATCTCCTTTGTTAAAATTGTCTGCATTTGAGCTTAGTAACCTCTCTATATAAGGAAATATTTATTGCAATCAAAGGTCTTCAGATTCGCAAACTAACAAGGGAAAGTAGTTCTTTGCTTTCCTCTCAAATAAATTTGTTGACGTCGAGATTTACAATATAATTTTTGGTCAATTCTCGTCTTCTTTACTCCACTTAAATTGCCAGCAACAGATTGGTTAAGTCACTGTCACTCGACTACAGTGTGGAATGGATAACAAATGTGGTGCTCGATTCAACTCTAATGATCAAGTTAGTATATCTTAGAGAGGTAGGTACTGACTTGTTTTGTCAGACTGCTTTATTTTTAACTTTCGCATCGACTTGCATGTATTATCGGGTACTCATTGGTGATAGAATTTTTATGCATTCGACACTCTCAATATGGGCCCCCACTTTTCCATTTCTACTTTGATGGGGACATCTACACGGACTTCACACTGAAAATTATTATTTTGAAAGTTAATATATGTTTTAGCTAACGCAAAATATTTATTTAAAAGTTAAATGTTCATGTGACACTCGTGATGTCGGATTAATATTTATCATGTGATGAGTTCAACTTACTCTTAAAAATTCATATAGGATAATTTTTTTACTGTATCCATGAAACATATCCCTTGTTTATTGTTCAATGACTAAATTAAATTAAATTTCAACTTCTTCCTCTAGATTTAGCATGTGTACTTGTTGTATTGAAATTTCGACAGAAGGAGGCACTTATAATAAGGATCTCCTGCCTTGGCTCAAGTTTAACTGCTTACATGATTTTTAATTTTTACTTTTTTTAATTAATTGATTTCTGTTAAATCTTTAGACGATTTAAAATAGACTAAGGACATGTTTGGCATTAAGAATGCTCTTTTCCTGCGGGTTTTGGAAGAGCTGTATTTGTTATTGTGTACACGGTTGATCTTCAAGCTTTTGCGATTGCCATTTTAATATGTGAAAATTCTAGTTCTAAAATACCTTGTTACTGTTTACTAAACATGCCTTTAATTATCGGATAACATCAAGATCTATTTATTCAAATTCTTTGTCTTCCTTATTGGACATGATTATCATTTTCTTTGATGTTATTTAGTGAAATCCATCTTAAACATCTCTTGCATGCACATGCACACAACTTGTTAAGTTATAGTATTTGGATATTCAGGGTAGACGAAAAATGTCATTTTCTTTAAAGCACAATGTGCCTTCATTGGCATTGATTATGTAGTGCAAAAGACTGGTCGAGCATACTGCTTTTCAAGCCTCACAAAAGTATCTAAAAGAGTAAAGACATTCAACACTATTTGTGTGAAACATCAATCTAGGTGATAGCTGCATGAAATTAAGGGCCCGTTTGATTCTCATTATTGTAGAACGTGAACAAAAAATATAGTCGTTATTGGACCCTACACAAGAGATATAAATTCAAAATTGATGGATTGATGTGATAGATAACGATCATATTTTTCATTTTTATGAATGAAAAATGAGAAACAAACAGAGGCTAAATGATAAATTTACTTAAATGCTATGATATACGATTTATTTAATTAAACTTATCAAGCGTGACAACATAAATTGGTGTTCTACCACCACTGGTGGTGATAACATTAACCTATTTAAAAGTAGTCAATCGAAAATCGAGTAAACAATTAGTGTTTTTTTATTATTTTACCTAATTAATTAAAGGGAGGAAAAATCTTCGAAAATAAATGTACTCGAACCTCGAGTACTTGAGCCGAAGGTGAAAGAAAAGAACAAAGGTAATTGAAGGCAAGTGACACATGAGCAAACATTAAAAAGAACTCCCAATGAAAACTCAACAATCAATATACTCCAAATCATACTCAATTCAAGCCTGATTCATAACTCAAAATTTTGGTTAATTTCTCAAAACCGTAAAGATTTTTCTCAGATTACTATACCCATCACGAAAATGTTTGAAACCAGTAAAAAATAATTACAGGTTGGATTGAAATTATTTAACTGGGAACTTGTTTCGCCTATAAAATAATTTTGTTCAGCAGATAGTTCGATAGATGGCAACACCTGACTATCATCAATATTCAACTGTCCAAGTCTTCATCCCCACTACTAAATGATTCGACCACCTCGCTATCATCGTTTTCATCACCTTCTGTCAAAATCTCAAGTATTCCACCACCACCAAAGTCAATGCCATCCATTATGAAATCCCCATCTTCCTCATCATCATCGAACTCGCCCACACTGTCATCATCATCATTGCTGATGTCATCGGCATCACTATCGCCATCCTCGTCAATATCTGGTTCCATGATTGAATCATCATCGCCATCATCATCTTCGTCTTCTTCACTCTCGGCGTCATCAGGATCAGAATCATCATCTGTTGGCTTCCGTCGACCAATTTCATACACCCGAGCTGAAGAATACATCTCATCTTTATCATCCATTGCAATAAGGCCAACAAAAGAATCAGTTGGCTCAGTCGCGAAGTCAAGAACACAGCGGTCCACGGGAATTGTGGCAATGTCACAGTAATTGACAGCATCCACAGTGCGAAAAGCAGCAAATAGAGGGTGCTTTACTCGACGAGTGTTAAATGCTGAAGTGACGTCCTCGAGATTTCTCCTGAGGATTGCATATATTACATTGCCACTCGCATTAAATGTTATCACTGTTTGATCCAAGGATGGCACACTTCGTAGAAGCCTAAAGTTTCTGAGATCCCAGACCTCTGAGTTTATAATAACCTGTTAACACAGTTACAAAGGGTAAAATACATACCTTTAAAAAAAAAAAAAGGAAAAAAGGGTACGTTTTAAGCCCTTTTTTTATTTTTATTTTTTCAAAATCACTCCTCCCAATGAAATAATTTTGCACGTGAACCCATAACTTTCCCATACTCTTTTAACCACACCTCCCAAAATATCACTTTTCACTAAAATCATTTCTCAAAAAATAAAAATCAAACAAGGGCAAAAACAGAGGACAATGCGAGTACAGAATAAGAACCAGGGGGACACTTTCTGGTGTGTCAACAATTAGATATGATATATCATCCTTACCTCGTTTCCAGCAGGATGAAATCCACCACCTCCATAGTTCGTAAATTGATCAAAGCGATGAATTGGGCTCGAATTGCGATGATCCCATAAGACCCCATTCCAAAGTAGCATAGAGTCTGATGGGCTGAAATGAACAAGGGAATATGGATGCCCACGACTGTAAGGGCCGCTAGATGTATCTGTAAGCTTCACATCCAATTGAAAGGTTTGGACGTCATACAACAGAATCTCATACTGGGATGAGTCGGACGATAATGCTGCAAATAAGCCACCTGAATGGCTGAACCTTGCTGCTTTACATCCCTCAAATGAATGCCTGGGACCAGCTGAAACGGAAGACGCGTCCCATAAGAGCACATCATTTGCACTTGAAGAGAGAACCAGCTGATTTTCGCCAGAAAAATGTGACTGCAGAAGTGTCAAAGGAGACTGATGACTATCGCAACTCTCCACCACACTGTTGCTGTTCGAGTCAAAAACTTTCAGTTCCCCCGAGTGGTTGCCAACAGCAATCTGAGAAGAATCTCCAAGGAAAGTTATACAAGTTAAAAGGTCACCCACATCATCTCGGCAGGTTCGCCATGGTCTGAATCTACTATATACAAATTGACGATCCTTGCAACTCCCGTGGATTCCACCATACATACTTCTAAATTCCCGTGTGGTAAGCTGGGCAGTCACATTTGAAGGAACATCATGGCTTCGTCTTGATTCTGGACAAACGTGTGGATTAAAGAGAGAAAGTGGAGGTAAAGTTGTGATGGGAGCTGGGCATTGACGATGCTGGTGTTTCAGATACTGAACAACAAGAGAATCCAAGGTCAGCCGCTCTGAGCCAGAAGGCTGTGGATCCTTCAGAAGTCCATGATGAGAGTAAGATGCTTGACCCATCCGAGCACTGGCGTACTGGTTTTCATCCGCATCAGCCAGCAATGTACGTGTTAGCAATCGGCCATGATGATCCTTCGGCATAGAACTTGGTGTGAAGAATGCATTTGCATCTAATTGAACACCATTTCTATGGACAGTATTAGGTGTTGGAAAAACAGGAGATCTAAGTGTGTGCTCACCAGTGTTAAGTCGTTTCCCTTGTGATGCAAACCCAGTTTCCTTCAACTCAGTCAATTTACGTTTCATTGGCAGCACAATTGGAGATCTAATTTGAGCATCCACATCCCCACCAGATTTCACAGCAGATACTGAAGAAGTATCTGCTGTGTCACCATGTCCAGCAGATCTTCTTGATGAGGTATTAAACTTACTGTTTGATGGTACGGGAAACTCCTCCAGTTTACATTGAGTTTTTGAGAATTCGCGCAAACTTGAAAATATCAGTGGTTTCTTCTTCAATGAGGAGGCAGCTGAGTGACATCTCAGGCTGGAATCCTCCTCATGAGAAGAAATGTTCGGTTTATCTGACAGGAATCCACGAGGAGCTCGTCCAGATGGCCATTGTATTTGTATTGATGAAGCTTCCTGTACAGAAGCTTGATGTGCTCCCGATGTTGCCAAAGATGGCAAAGGTGTCAACTGAGCCTCTTTCAGAAGTTTAGCTGCACTTTCTGCCAAACCTGATGTGTGTAGGTGCTCATGGATAAGAAGAAGAAGTTCCCTGACATTTGGATGAAAGAGAATATCATTGAAAGCAAACATTTAAAAAGATGGGGAGGGAAGAAATGATTAAGCTTGAACTCAAATAATATACTCATGAGCATGCAATCACCAAATACCTTGAATCATATGTGATAGGAGTAGCTGCGGCTATAGCAGCTCTTTCAATACGTCTCAAAGTTGGGGTAGTAGCATCACTAGCTGCTAAAGTACTTGCACGTCCAGAATTAGTCACAACCTACAAAATCCTTAAAATTTACGACTTGAATACAATTATACAATCATAAGATGCACAAATATTGGACAAGAGAATGCTATCATACACATATATAGAGTTCCAAATAAACAGTTTATCTGTTTATCGCATAAACTAGAAACCCAATCCAAAAATTCCCTCAAAACAAACTATTGCGTAGGCAATCACTATAGATATCACTTAACTAAATGCCTGCACATCTGTTGCATATGGATTTACAAATCAGAGCATGTGGCAGTGTATTCAGATAATAACAACGCATTCCAACTTCCTAATTGCAAATGTAGCTATCGGATGAGGAAGTATATATTTATTACCTATGCGAGAAGAGGCAGTTGCGCTTTTTGTGGAGTTGCTATGAAATTCAGTTCTGCATTCTTTACAGTTTTGTCACGCTGAAATTCATGTCCTTTACTCTTCTTTTCTTTTTATACTCATAATTTTTCTTGACATGCAAAATTTTCCTTTCCAACCTATGAAGCAAAGAAAGTGTAACCTATCTTATGGCACAAATGATATGCCACAGTATGGAGTTAATTTTTCTTGGAAAACTCAGTTGTTATCTCATTCACCTTATTAAGAGAGTAGAGACCATCCACACAAGCCAAAAGGAGACCATTAGCAGCTGAATGAACAAACTGATAAAACTCACAATCATATTATCAGCAGAGAAAACTCAAACTCCACCAAAAGCTCCTGAGATCAAGTTATGTAAGTGAAACTAAATAGTCATTAGAGAAAAGTGTGGTGGCGAACTCTTGAGATTCCAATCCAGACTTAAGACTGTTTTTCCTATGACTTCCAACAGACTGTTCTTACCATCCCTTTATTTAGCATGAGATGAATGAAAAAGAAACTATCTGCAATCTTGAATATTGCAAAGCATGATGAACTAGCATCAATTATGAATCTTAAACTTGTTGAATTTCAGCAGGAAAATATTTATGCGTGAACAGATGGGTCAAAAAAATATAAATGAGTATAGCGCATGCGATTATTTCTTGAATAAGATAACACAGACGGGGCAAAGATGTTCAAAGCAAGTCACCCAATCACACAGTCAAACATCATCTTAATTGACCTCACCCCAATTAGCTCAATAGTCACTTGCACAAGCTCTGCCTGCCATCTGTTCTGCTCATTGCCAGCGGTCTGGCTGCCAGAATCTCGAATAAGTTCTGATAGCTTTTTCCCCACCTGAAAGAGAAAGTTGAACCAACAAAATGAATAATAACATTTTCAGACGTCTTCATTACAGTCTCTAATAGAACGATAAGTACTACAGTTAATGTAATAAACAAATTGTTTTTCCAATTTGGTACTTACCTGAAGCTTTGTTAGTATGTGTGCAATTGACTCATCTCTGGCTAAACCAAGAAGAACCCGACATGTGAGAGCACGAAGACAGTCAAGAGCAGCAGGAGATGTAACCATCCGGGGTTGGAGGAGATGAAGAAGAACCTTGATGCCGTTATTTGCACGAACAGCTTCTCTCGCATGATGATATCCTTGTTCTAGCTGTGCAGCAAGGCCAGCACAACCAGCTCCACCACCCAAGGATATTCTACGATCTCCCACTAATCCAGAAGCTACTGCAGAAGCAGGTGATTGTGAAGTATTACCAACAGAAGATGAGGAAAATATTGAGGAACCACCTCGATCCGTCAAAGCAGGTACTTCATTTCGCTCTCTAGGTTCATTCTGGCCTGGAATGTTAACTGCTCGCTCTGGATTATTCTGCTCTATAGGACCATTTGCACTCTGAGTTGAAGAATTTTGCGGTCCTTGAGTGAAGATACTTGGTTTGTTGCTGATAGATGGTGGGGGGCAAACAAGATTTATCAAAACATGCAGCGCTGGTTCAACAATCTGTGTCATTTTGATGTTAAAGAATTTAGTGAAATTAGTGAAAATGATAAATAAAGGATAAGCCCAAATTAAGTCTGCACAGGTTACCTCAGGTTCAACATAACCAGCACCATTTGCTGCATCCAAAATTACAGCTATACCAACACGATCATTGCTTAATGTGGCATTAACAATAAGTTTGCGGCTATAAGGTATTAAAGTGATGATACGCAATACACCCAGTGCATATTGAAGCAAATCATGCAAATAACGTTCAACGGGTGGCGCCTGCGGAGCAAATTAAAAGTTATTACAGTACTAGATCAAAATACATAAAAAAAATAAAGAATTTAAAATGCTACACCATACCTGACATAGCTCCAACATGGTAACATGACCATTAAAACTTAAGAACTTGTCAACAACAGGCCAACGAGCCCTCACAAATGCAGGACCAAGTTTCCGATCCCTCTGTACTTGACGACATACTGCATCCATAGCCTCATTACTTATGTCGAGTGGTTTGTAGGCTGCCCGAGCACTTGAAATATTACGGGTTGAACTGCGGATGATTTTATTGGGTCGAATTGAATCCACAAGCAAGAGAAGGTGTGCTCTGAAGTATTGTCGCAGTGCAACACAAGTATGGTAAGCTATCTGCTTCTCAGAAGAAGTCAATAACTCTGCAGGATATCGGTCATTTCGAAGTGATCCTGAGTTATTTAATGTCCCAGAAGGCACCCCAGATCTCACTGAGGCAGCAATGCGCAAAAGATCAAGGAGTTTCAGCAAACCATCCTGTGCATCAAATGCATCAATGACTGCTCTGAAGACAAAAGCAGCAGCAAAAAATAATGCAGCATTTTTCCTAGCGTGATCCTGAGGACACTCCAGAAGTTGAAGAGCCAACTCCACAACCTGGTGGACAACATTTGAAGGAAGGGCACATACACGCTCCATTATCCCCTGTAAAATTACGCTTTAAGTCAAAACCGGCTCGATGGTAAAACTTACTAGAACAATAAAGATTCTACAGATTCTATAAAAATATATAGAATACCTCTAGGAGCATACAAAGAAATAAGGAACAAAATCAAAGCAAATGTAGATGTAGATGCACTCTCAGAAACAATTGTTAGGACATACAGGGTAAACAACATTACCTGAATTGAACCAATTGTAAATAAGCAGGAAGACAGACCAAAAAATGTTTGTGCGACTCTAGGGACAGAGAGCAACTTTTGCATGCCACCACGATCCACAAACAACGCAGCAAATTTCCGATGAGCAGCCAATGCACAGATTAATTTAAGAATATCGGACAAAAGTAGTGCACGGTTAGAAGCATCTTTATGCTTAAAACTTCGCAGCAATAGTGCAAGACAGACATCCACCCCCTTTTCGTGCAACACAGGACCAAGAACTTCAACATACTCCCCTAAAATAACCAGGCACTGTATACAAAGTTTTTCCTTCAACTTTCCAAGGGATTCCCTATCAAGAATGAAGAATTCACCAATATCTTCAATAGGTTCTGGTTCAGTTGGTTTTGAATTCCCTGAATCATCATCCATGCTACTTGAGCCCCTATACCAAGTCATGTGAGGATCTAGATTGAATTAATAAACAATCATATAGAAATAAAAGAATGCATGCCATATTAGACAATGCCAATATATGATACGGATGTCTTGAATAAAAAACAAATATCAACCTTGATACTGCAACTGCATTAGCAGCATCTATAACCATTAATGCCACTCTTGAAGCTGCCATCATCGCAGCTTCATCACTGTTTGTTTTCTTAAATTCCTAAATTCACATAAGACACATAAGATGCATATACTTAGAAAGCAGAAGAGAATATAACTTTAAAAAAGAAAGAGAGAAAAATGTGCTTACCTCTAAAGCAGAACTCTTGACCACTTCGGCAGCAGCATCACCAGCTGCTTTTATGGCTTCTGCTGGAGCATTGGCTGCGCTGGCTTCAGCTTCAGCAGCTCTGACAGCTTTCTTGACCACATCAGCAATGTCCTTGGAGCCAACTTTGCAATCTTTGAAGCAATCATCATCATCATCTCTTTCCAGGACAAAAGCATCAGCATTGTTCCTTCCTAAGCCCTTCTTGGCATCTGAAGTCCTTCTCAAATCCTGGCTTCTTGTCAGGCTCCGGTCCTTCCCACTTCGGCCCTGTCCAGATCTACTGCCAGAAACTGGAGAGGCCAATTGTTCATTATCTAATACTCCTTCATTGACCCTGCCCCTTCCTCTTGATCTGGTCAATCCACGATTTAACCTGCTTCTGGAAGAGTCATCTCTCGGGTTTTCATCAAAATCTTCTTCCCTGTGGTATTTTCCACCATGTTTTGTTTTAGCTTCACATAAATCTCTGATATGCCATTTTTCCTCACCATCTGCTTCCGCTTCATAGTCATCAACCTCAACAGCCATTATTCTATCTCGCAGTTCTTCATCAACCCATCGTTCATCTCCAGCTGCTTGCGCTCTACTCCTGGCGTGATCCCAATCAGGACCATCTAACGGTCCATCATCCTGTACTCTAAGGACATCCACGTGAGAGCTGTCTGGAACTTGCCGCAACCTACCCCTAACTTCCTCTCTTGATTTAGTACAAATTGCAGTTGCAGCACTTCTGTGCTCGATCAATGAATTTGCATCCTTTTGACCTGTGCTTGTCTCACCCAAAATGCGTATACGAAGATATCGCATGAGCTTGGCTGACAATCCAGATGTTAACACATCTTCCACTATTTGACCACCACTAGAATCACCAATACCCAAAAAGAAAAGGTTACAAGAAGCAAGAGAAAGCCTCCACAAAAATAAATCCCTTAATAAAGCTCTTGAGGGCGTACCTAGCCAAACATACTGCAAGAAGCCCAGTAGAGTACGTGTGTAACATTTCAGAGTCCAAGGACTTCCTCTTCCTTGATTCATGCTTCCAATTTTGATCATCAACAGAAATCCTGGGTGTCTCGTCCATCACCCATCCTTTTATATTATCTAAAACATCTTCTTCGAATACATGTGGATACTGATCCAATTACATATATTTAAAGAGATTCAACATGATGAGAAATAAACAATTAACCAAAAAACAAAAGCAACAATAATTGCTATACCTTCGAAGAGAGTGAACAGTCAAAAAGAAGCCTCATGGCAGCTGCCTGTACTGGCACTGAATACGTAGTTTCAGATAGAAATTTCAAAGATATCAAATCAAAGAATTCATCATTATCCTGTAAAAGAGGGATATTCATATCAACATTCTAATGTTCCAGAGCAAAAGATAAAGTCGAATAGATCAAGTAAATATCAATTACCCGGATAACGTTCCCCAGTCGCCCAACATTATGAGAAGACCGGCCATTGTTAGTTGATGAGTGGCCGGTCTCTTCCATATACCTACACATTCCAAAAGAAACTGTGTTACCTATACATAACAAAATAATTTTGCAAGAGTGACATCGAAATATAATTACAAGAAGAATCATATCAATCAAGCTTCTATAACCACCTCATCACCTAAAGCTTAAGAGAAGTAGATTTCACCAGTGATTATGACTCCCATTAAAAACAACTATCCAGAATTTTTAAGTTTAGCAGCCCACATTGTATCTTAACTACTAGCCCCCCAACCCAATTACCCAACGAAACCAACCCGATTAAAAAATAATGTTGATCTAATCAAATAACAATAATAATTCATAACAGGAACACCATCCAGGATTCTTCATTAGATGTTGTATTGTGAGAGACCTAATTTGTACCTGGATTCCTGAGCCTCAAGAATAGTGGAGAGAGCATGGAGGGCATTGGGGTTAGGATTCTCCGGGTTCGAAGTGATCTTTTCAATTAACGCCTGCGCCTTGGCTATCAAAATCTCATTTTCATCCTCTTCTTCCTCTCCTTGCTCCTGTCGCTCCTCCTCCGCCACCCGTGGTGGCTCTTCCTCCACCGCCTCGGAATCCCTAGTCGCATCCATTTCTATTTTACGTAAACGAATTAACCTCAAAACAATGAAAATATAATCATATAGCTAGATTAAACCCTTCTATATTTTGTAATAATTTCTCTGTATTTGGGATTCTTTTAGTCCGAGGAGGGGGGAAAATTGAACCTGCATTTTGAGCGTATTGCTTATATTTATAGTATTTCGAGAGGGTCGAATGGTACAGATTCTGAAGCGTTCTGTACACCATTGAAGGTCGTTTGAGACTTGAGAGCCCCATTTTTATTCTGTATAATGCATTTTGTAATATGCCATCCGTCACATTTTTATAGGTTCACTTTCTTTTTTTTTTTTTCCCGATTATATAGTCCTATTTCTTTATTAAGAATGTTTTGTTTTGTTCGTTTACTAATATACCATTATTTTTTTACTATTTTCAATAAT
>CAIGRT010076330.1:0-12958 GCA_903798405.1 Fraxinus platypoda | reverse complement strand
AACGGTCAGTTTGGTTGTTACTGTTTTGTGTGTTACATCATTCAATCCACAATAAAGTACATCTATGCCCAAAAACTACTGATCAACCTCAATCTTACAATTAACACGTGAAGCTGTCTTCCATTAAAGCTAAATATGCATTTGCTCGGATGCTTCGACGTTAATCAAAACCATCTATTGTTTAATATAATGGATTAACTTTTGTAGCTCAGTCTCCTGGATAGATCATATACCATAAGATCAAAAACAAGCGTAATGGCTTTTCAGGCACCACTCCGTCAATTCTAGGACACTTATTTCATCCATTGCACCTTCGAAGCATATAAATTATCGTAACATTGTCACAATGTCATGTGCCTGCATGGATTATCCATTGCAAGCATAGATGATTATTATTGTAAATGATTTTAAACGATCTACATAGAAACATCTTGAAGACCTGGACTAGCAGGGAAAAAAAAAAATCGACATTCATCAAACAGTCAATTCATGCAGGAACTACATGACAATATGGTATCCCAGAGGATAACTTTGTCAAGCTAAAATTGTTTTTTCGGCATGTTAATTTGGATTTTGTTTAAAACTCAACCTATCTAATTGGTTGTGTGGAAATAAGCACTATTAGAATTAATAAATAATTCAGGTCTAATAAGAAATATTACCTTTGATTGTGGGGTATTTACATTGCTGTTATTCCCTCCAAGACCTGATGAATATGATAGTCAGACTATCTCCAGAGAGTCTAAGAAAAACCTTCTTAGCTCCATCAACATCCAAATCAGCTAATCTTTGCAAAAGACCATATGTGCCCTGTCATTAGCCTCTTCCAACAACCATGGCTCGATCCGGCAGTAAGAGCTGCCACCACTGCCACGGAAAACTTCTTTGATATAATATCATTCGCAGGATCCAACATGTGCACAAGCTTCATTAAACTCTTCTCATCTCTCACGAACTATTTCCTTTGAGCTCACCTATAACAAATGACACTTAAGCATTCGCCACAACCTCCTGCAATCCATCGGGCTTCACGGACTCCATTAGCTTCACTAATGAACCCATAACCCAGCAATGGCTCACTTGTTACCATCACTTATCGATAAATTAGCATGCAATGAAGCAGAAATTTTCTATAAAATAATGGTCCCATATTTTACAAGCTCAGCTATATGTATTATTAATGTTGTTGACACTGATAAAGTCAGGTAGCTAGAATGAGAATCAGATACAAAATAAATTCGTGAAGCAAGTGTAACGATCCTTTGCAAACCATTTTCTCGTAACAACAACTGTGAAAAAACTTACCCGATGAAGCGAGAATGGCAACACAATTAGCAGCTTTTTCTTGAACTGGGGGGGGGGATCTCACAAACAAGTAATTGAATCAAAACAGGAATGGATCCTTTTTCTGCTAATGCAATTCGAATATCTTCAACTGTGCAAACATTTCTTATAGCCCCAACAGAGTATGATTGGGCTGTAACGGAACCAATTTACATAATTCTTATAGTATCGGAACACCCCCATAGGCAGAAATTGTTCACGCATTATCAGGATCCGCAGTGACGAACTCCACAGCGATGGCAGCCTTTTCCTTCAGGGGCATTGAGCTACATTCAATGATCCTCAACAATGGGCCCAAAGCCCCCTATTCGAATACACATTTCCTTGACAAATCACTCGTTGAAGCAAGCATTGACACGGTTACAACTATTAAATCAATTTGTATAAATAATCAGCTTATCAACTTGGTGTATAAATAGTCAGTTCACCGTTTTTCCGTTCTGTTATTTTTGGTAATTAGTTTTGTTATTAGTTAGTTGGTTGGTTTTTCAGCCAATTGCATCTTAGCTGTATTCCCGCTCTTTTTGGTTGTAAGCTATTTATAGAAGCTGAATATGTAACTTTCCATAAATTTGAGAAATCTAATTTCTTTCTCCATCTTCCGCTTCTCTCTTGTAGTTTCTTTCTGAAACTAACATGGTATTAAAGCAGGGGAATTCCTAAATTGATAGCTTTCATCCTTTTCACAAACATAATCTGTTGATTGGAGTGCTGTGATTTCTTGTTTGATATTCAAATGGATTCGTCACAGTCTTTAGATCACGTTGATGCGAGATCATCATTCAACAAATCAGCCATTAATGAACCTACCAGTCCATATTTCCTCCACCATTTTGATAGTCCATGTTTAAGGCTTGTATCTCAACACCTCACAGGAGATAACTATGCCTCCTGGAGTCGTGGTATGATGATCGCCTTGTGAACAAACTCGGTTTCGTTGATGGATCCATAACCAGGCCTGAAGGTACTAATCCTGATCTGTTGAATGCCTGGATTAGGAACAATAACATCTTTATTTCTTGGATTTTGAATTCCATATCAAAGGACATTTCTGCTAGTGTGATATATGCTACTTTGGCTTATGAAATATGGATGGATCTCAAGGATAGATTTCAACAGAAAAATGGACCGCACAGTTTTCAATTGCGTAAGGAATTGAAGAATCTTGTTCAAAACCAAAATAATGTCAGTGTTTACTTCACAAAACTTAAGACTATTTGGGAGGAATTGAGCAACTATCGTCCTAATTGTACCTGTGGGAAATGTACTTGTGGTGGTGTGAAAGAATTAAACAATCACTATTAAATGGAGTACATACTATCATTTCTTATGGGACTGCACGACTCTTTCTCTCAAGTAAGAGGGTAAATATTGCTCATGGATCCAATGCCTCCTATTAATAAGGACTTTGCCTTAATAACTCAAGAAGAACAACAAAGGAAGATAAGCACACGCGGATCTGATTCAAGTGGAGCTATAGCCTTTGCCTTTAAAATTGAAAACAATAGAGGAGCTGGTAATTTTGAAACTCATATCAACAACTCAAGGATTGGAAATTCTGGAAATGTCAAGAAAAAGGACAGACCATTTTGCACTCACTGCAATTTTCTTGGTCATTCCATTGAAAAAATTTATAAGTTACATGGATATCCCTCGGGCTATAAGCCAAGACAAAGGGAAAGTTTTCAAATGCTTCAGGTCCTAATCGTGTTAATCAGATTTCCACTTCATCATATCAACAACTCAAGGATTGGAAATTCTGGAAATGTCAAGAAAAAGGACAGACCATTTTGCACTCACTGCAATTTTCTTGGTCATTCCATTGAAAAAATTTATAAGTTACATGGATATCCCTCGGGCTATAAGCCAAGACAAAGGGAAAGTTTTCAAATGCTTCAGGTCCTAATCGTGTTAATCAGATTTCCACTTCATTTACTCCTCATAATGAGGACAAACACATCAATCAGCAATGTGGACTTGGAAGTTTTGTTCAGAACCTAAGCTCAAGTCAAGACCAACAACTCATGTCTATGTTATCCACACACTTGGCATCAAATTCAGGCTCGATTGATCAACATGACAATTCGCTCACTTCATATACTGCAGGTTTATGCTCCTCAGTATTTGCACATCCTATTTTATCATCCAAAAATGTTTGGATAATAGATTCAGGTGCTACCAGACATATATGTTCTATTGCTGATGCTTTCATGACATTGAGAACCATTGAAAATTCAACTGTTACTTTACCAAATCACACACAGATTCCAGTAAGAATATGTGGTGACATTAGGCTAAATTCTACTCTTGTTCTTCAAAATGTTCTGTTTGTACCACATGGGTGAATGATTGTTCTAGATTTGGTGGATGATTGTTCCAGATTCACATGGGTTTACTTGTTGATAAACAAATCTGATGCAGCTAGTGTTGTTCCAAGATTCTTTAATAAGGTAGCAACTCAATTTGATGCCAAAATTAAGACATTTAGATCAATAATGCTCAAGAGCTTGTTTTCAATGGTTATTTTGCTAAAAATGGAGTATTGCATCAGTTTAGTTGTGTTGAAAGACCACAACAAAACTCAGTTGTGGAACGCAAGCATCAACATCTTCTCAATGTGGCAAGAGCTATGTTTTTCCTATCTCTTGTTCCAATAGAATTTTGGACAGATTGTGTTTTGACGGCCACGTTCTTGATTAATAAAACACCCACTCCTCTGTTGGAACACAAAACTCCATATGAAGTCTTGTATAATAAGGCAACAGACTACTCCTATCTCAGAGTTTTTGGGTGTTTGGCCTTTGCATCAACCTTAATTGCTCAGATAAACAAGTTTCAGCCTAGAGCCAAAGTATGTGTATTTCTGGGGTATCCGTCTGGGGTCAAAGGTTACAAGTTGTATGATGTGGTTACAAAGCAGATTTTTATATCAATGGATGTCATTTTTCATGAAAAAATTTATCCCTTCCATACAGTGGTGCCAACTTGTTGATCTATTTCCTAATCTGGTGTTGCCTATACCTGCATCTTCTATTGAAACTCATCAAGATGCCCATATTGGTTCACCTGGTCATGCATCAAAATCTACCTCCTCTATTGATCCACATCAGCCGATCTGTCTATTTCGGAGTTACAAGCTATTGATGAGATACCTAGTGTTGATACACAAGATCTTTGTGAAGAACATCCTTTAGATGCTGCACCAATTATTAATGCTTGAAGATTACAAAAGGCTGTTAAACTTCCAACTTATCTAAAAGATTTTCATTGCAGCTTGATCAGTATTAAACCAAGTCATTTCAATAAATCACCTCATCACATAAGGATTTTCCTATCATATGCAAAATTATCTTCTTCACACAGACAATTGGCCTTGGATGTTTCTTCTCAATATGAGCCACAATTCTTTCATCAAGCTATCAAACATCTAGAATGGTGTGCAGCTATGAAAATGGAGTTGGAAGCGAGTTGGAAGCTATGGAGCTAAACAATACTTGGTCAGTTGTTTCTCTGCCACAGGGAAAAAAATTATGTGGGCTGTAGGTGGATATACAAGATCAAATACAAGTCAGGTGGTTCAATAGAAAGGTATAAAGCACGTCTTGTAACAAAAGGCTACACACAACAAGAAGTACTGGACTATTTTGATATCTTTTCTCCAGTGACAAAGATAGTCAATGTTAAAATCCTATTGGCACTTGCAGCTAGTCAGAATTGGTGCTTAAATCAACTGGATGTTAACAACGCATTCTTGAATGGTGATTTATACGAAGAAGTGTATATGGATCTTCCTCTTGGATATGATGTTCACAGCAAGGCGAGTCAGGTGGAGAAATTAGTGTACAAATTACACAAGTCCATATATGGACTCAAGCAAGCATCGAGACAGTGGAATTCGAAGTTTTCACAAACACTCATACAATTTGGATTCACTCAATCTAAAGCGGATTATTCCTTATTCACAAGAGGCTTTGGGAATAATTTTGTGGCATATTTAGTCTATGTCGATGACATAGTCATAACTGGTCCAAATTTGCAAGCTATTGAACATTTAAAGGAATTTTTAAATTCTCAATTCAAGCTGAAAGATCTAGGATCTTTGAAATATTTCCTGGGTATTGAGGTTGCTCGTTCCACCTCAGGCATTGTGATATCACAGAGACATTATGCCTTGCAGCTCCTTGAAGACACAAGTTACTTGGATTGTAAACCCGTTAATACTCTTATGGATCCTAAGGTCTCTCTCAGTATACATGAAGGGAACCTTTTACCTTATGCATCTCACTACAGAAGACTTCTTGGTCGACTGATTTATTTGACAATTTCATGCCCAGATATTACTTATGCTGTCCACAAATTGAGCCAATTCTTATCACAACCTAGACTGCCTCATCTCAAAGGAGTTCACCATCTTCTTAGATATTTGAAAAAAAATCCTGGTCAAGGCTTGCTCTTTTCAGCTTCATCTCTTACCGCTTCAAGAGTAGCTCAGCCTTCTATCCCAGCTATCAAACTTCAAGCCTTTTCTGATGCAAATTGGGGCTCATGTGTAGATACTAGGAAATCCACAACTGGTTTTTGCATTTTCATTGGAGAATCTCTGGTATCTTGGAAAGCAAAAAGGCAAGCTATTGTCTCTCGTTCATCAGCTGAAGTAGAGTACAGAGCACTTTCCGCCACTATCAGTGAAGTTTTGTGGATCAATTAGTTGTTGAAAGACTTTCAAATGCAAGTTTTATCCTTAGCAGTTCTTTTTTGCGACAATCAAGCAGTCATACAAATTGCTTATAATCTTATTTTTCACGAAAGGAGTAAACATATAGAAATCGATTGTCACTTCATTCAGGACAAAGTTACAGCTGGCATTGTTAAACTTCTTCCAATTCGATCTTAACACCAACTAGCCGATGTCTTCACTAAACATCTTCATGCATCAGTTCTTGTTCCTTTTATTAACCAGGATGTCTGTAAAGGATATTTACAGTACATCTTGAGGGGGAGTTTAAATCAATTTGTATAAATAATCAGCTTATCAACTTGTTGTATAAATAGTCAGTTCACCGTTTTTTCATTCTGTTATTTTTGGTAGTTAGTTTTGTTATTAGTTAGTTGGTTGGTTTTTCAGCCAATTGCATTTTAGCTGTATTCCCGCTCTTTGTTGGTTGTAAGCTATTTATAGAAGCTGAATATGTAACTTTCCATAAGTTTGAGAAATAGAATTTCTTTCTCCATCTTCCGCTTCTCTCTTGTAGTTTCTTTCTTTCTTCATTGTTTATCCCTGTCTCGTTTCTGAAACTAACAACAGTCAATTCTATTACAGAATTCGGATAAATGGGATCAAGCAAGTGAATCAGACAGTTCAACTTCCCTTCTTTCGCAACAACACTCCCGAACTTTTCATCCTCGGAAAGGAGCTGAATCAGTGAATCCAATGCCTTGCGCTTGAACTCAAGACCTTCAATCTGGAGCCTGGAAAAGAGGTCCTTGACAAAAAAAAATATAGGTCTCTTTTGGGCCATTGGCACTAGGGTGAGAGAGAACAATGGCAGTAGACTGACAAAGGACCCCCGAACGAAGCAGCAGTTCAAGTCAGGTTATCTGATGTAGTCTCTCGACTGAAGACGTCGGCCATGATGGATTTGGAACACAAACGAAGTCCGAAATTAACCTTGGAATTTGGAATTGCAAAATGGGGACGATGGTCAAAGAAGAATCAAATTTAGGGCTAATTAGGCTGGGCCTTTTAGAGAATTGCTATTATGGCTGGGTTGTCTTGGTCTTGGGCTGAATTTTATTTTCCATGAACAACTTACAGAAATACCCTCAAAATTAAGGATCTATTGAAAAATCATATAAAAAATATTTTGAAAGTAAAAAATACTGTATAAAATTAATTGTCATGATTTTAATAGAAAAAATGACACAATCATAAAAAAGTACAAGGTGTCACTTTTTAAAGTTAAGTGTCACTTTTTTTTATTAAAAAAGGACATACAATATCATTTTTATTAAAAAAAAATGATGTTTGCCACTAAAAAAAAGTGGTAGAAAATTTAAAGAATTGACAAAAAAAAAAGTCATAAACACTAAAAAATTCATAAAAATTCAAAAAAAAAAAAAAAAATGACACAAAAAAAAAAAANATGTGACACAATATTACTTTTTGAAGTTAAGTGTCATTTTTTTACATCCAATATCACTCTTATTAAAAAGTAATATTTTTCAATAAAAAAAAGAACTAGAAAAAGTAAAAAAGTGACAGTTAATAAAAAAAAAGTAAAAAACACTAAAAAATTCATAAAAAAAAAAAAAAAAAAAAAAAAGTGACACTAAAAAAAGTGACGAAAATTCAAAAAAATGACAAACGCTAAAAAAAGTGACAAAACACCAATTAAAACATTAAAAATAAATTCAATAAAGTGACAAAAATAAAAAAAAAGAAAAAGAAAAAAATGACAACTACAGTCTCTCATCTTCCTTAGTTCACCGCCAAACATCTTGAAGTCATTGTATAAAATTAAGTGTATACAACGTCACTTTTATTAAAGAGTGATGTTTGTTACTCAAAAAAGTTAATATTAAAAAAAAGTGATGTAAATTCAAAATAGTGACAAAACATAAAAAAGTAAGAAAATATCAATCAAAACTTTAAAATACGTCATTTTACGCAAATTCAACCACTCATCCGCCACCACTCTCCACCTCCATCAAGCAGATATATGCAGTTTGTGGAATAAAAGGGGAAAATATTGTTGGCTATATCACATCTGAGATAAATGAGGTGGAAGGTATAGAAAAGCAAAAGGTGGGCTTTACTCTAAGTAATTAATTAATTTTATTTGATGGCCTTCGTTCTCAATTCTTCATTCTTATCCTAAATTCTTCTTTACACCCAACACATATCCTGACCCTCAATTTCATGTCTTTTGTTTCTGCGAAACTCGCAAATGTACAAGATCGTTGACAAGTAATAGAAATGATGAGTTAAGAGTATCGTCCCACAGGGAATAAATTCAGTTCAAGTTTACTAGTTATGTATGGATATAGAATTATGTAAACAAAAGAGAGATTTTGATTTTATTTTATGTAAATTATCTAAAAAGCGGTAAAAATTGTTTTGTATCAAATTATGGATGATTGTATTGGAATTCGAATCCGCATATTGCTATTTACTTTAATTCTCAATTATGTAGTTTAATCATATTCATGCGTTTTTGACAATCGATAAAGCTAATGTATTTAACTTTCTTTTTCAAGATAAATTAATTATGTTCTAATCACGACTCGAGTCTATTCCTAGTCTAAATTCGAATGATTAGAAAACATTAAATTTCAGATTATCAATATGATTGCACGCGTGATAAATATTATTCCCAACATCTATTACACATATGTTAATTTTACCGCGTTCTAAACTTATTGTGAGTCTCTCAATACTACAACAAGCAACTAATTATCTAATTAGTGGTCAAATAATTAAATAATACAATGGGTATGCAAAATTAATCAAGAAAGGCAAAAAAAATACTAAACTACTAATCTTAAATTAAAACAAATAAACAATATGATTCATTTTCATTCAATTCAAAAATAGATCCAGCCTAGCTTGCTAATATATAAATTACAAGAAGAATAATAGAAAAATATCATCAGAGTCATGAAATAATTCAAAAGATGTCGATCTTCAAATCCAAGGTTGAATTCTTCAAAATCTTGATATAATTGACCTTCAATTCCTTGTCAGTGTTTGATCTCATCTTTCAAAATATAGCAATTGACCCCTTGCTCTTGATGAATTTGATGATATTATTGTGTATGAAGAGGCAAGAGAGAGTTTTTTTCAATGCGTAGCTCTCGTTCTCTATTTATTTATAAGAGCTAGAAAATTGATCAAAATTGTATCCAATTTGGGTTCTAAAATAGTTTGAATCACGAAAGGAAACAATTGATTCATATCCGAAAATGGCCCACCTACGCGCACAAGTATCCCCACCCGCATGTACGCCATTGAACCATATGGCTCTCGGGTGAAAATTACAGGCAAAACATAAACAGGCTGGACAATCTAGATTTTGCAAGTTATGAAGCTGCCCAATGAAATACATATTAATTAGCACATGTTGTTGGATCGTGTTTCCAATCTAAGATATTACTCTAG
Source organism: Fraxinus platypoda (assembly GCA_903798405.1). Classification (NCBI taxonomy): domain Eukaryota; kingdom Viridiplantae; phylum Streptophyta; class Magnoliopsida; order Lamiales; family Oleaceae; genus Fraxinus; species Fraxinus platypoda. The sequence goes on along the minus strand of CAIGRT010076330.1, from coordinate 3,456 downwards.
AAGTGATTATAATTCCAAGACATTGAATGCAATGGATAGAAGAGGCTTAGCAGAGAGTATACATATGTAGTTCTAGGGTTTCTGACATTTGCTACATTTTGTCATAATGCTTGTAATATCCAGTGTCTTTCCTATGGCAAGCAGCTGAATCACATGAATACATTTATCGATGTTTTAGTATGTTTTAATGACAAGATAGAAGCTACTTGCAAGATTTGACTTTTACGGGTGAATAAAATCATGGTGTTCATAATACATTAAATTCATGTAAAAAACAGAGAAAAAATGAATAGAAGAAATTCAGATCACGACGATCCTCATTTGCTCCACCATCATCCCCCCAAATCCCGTCCTTACTACTTCTCCATGTCGTCGACACAACCACCGTCCTCCTCTTTCTCCGTCTCCACCGCTACTACTAGCAGACCCAAGCCTAAGCACAAATCCAAGCCATTTACTACTACATCTCCACTAATATCCATTGTGAGGTGAGATAATCGAGGAAAGCTAAGGTATTATCCAAAGAGACGGCATTTATTGAGCCTCGAAAAGCAAGAAGTCTGCCAATTTTTATTGTAGGAGTTTACTTAGCAAGCACATCCAAGAACCAGAAATTAGGCTCCACCACAACTTCCCCAATGATTTTTCCTAGCTCATTTACTCAAAACTTCAGTTTCTTTCGGCCTTTTATTTGGTTGGGATTGAATTGCATTTATTTTTCTCCGTAAATTATACTGTTAATGATAATTAATAAGGTGAAATGGTATTAATCAAATTTCTAAAGGACCGTACTGGGCCTAATTATCCCATTTTTTATTGGGTCAATTAGGCTGACTGCCTGGGCTAATTTTTTTTTATTGGGTTAATTTATGGATGGCAAAAAAATCCAACAAACCCGATACCCGCGGATTCCCACCCTAATCGGGTATTTGGGTTGGGGACGGGTAACGGGTGCCCCACCCGTTTAATTTTTTTTTAGAATTCAATAATATCAATGGAAAATTTAACGAAATTTCATTATTTCTAATAGAAAATAGCAACTAAAATTATTTATCTCAGTCTAATGAATGTGGGTAATAAAATAAATTATCAAAAACTCTAAAAAAAAATTCAACGGGGTAGTAAACGAGACAAGGGTCCCGCCCCGTTGTCATCCCTAGGTTAATTAGGGGGAGGGGGAGGGGTGGGAATCACAATTCAAGTATTAACTATGACCAATTTAATTTCTAGATTTTATATTTCAAAACTCGGGTGATAAATAATAATTAAATTTTTTTATTAATTAAATATATTAAGATTACAATTATACAATCAATGGTCACAATTACGTACTTATATGTCAAAACTTATTTATTAATCACATATTATAAAATTAATTGATCACAAATTATTTTACAGTCACAAATCAAAAAAAAATTTATAAGTCAGTTTATTCGTTGGTCACAGATTTTCAAATTAGTTGGTCACAAATTATTTTCCAGTTACAAATTATATAATTTTTAGGTCACAGTTAAGTGGTTGGTCATAAATAACCAAATAGTTGGTCACGTACATTAAACACCCCACTCTCATCTCCGATCCCGATCCACCACCTATACTTGCTCACAAATCAACCAAATAGTTGGTCATAAACTCTATTTTTCCCACCTCTTTGTCGCTACCGCCGCCTACCACCACCACAATTGCCACCAACATCAACTACAACAACACCACTACCACCAACAATACTGACATTGCCACCACCAACAAAAACTACCCCAACACCAAAACATGAAAATCCACAACCTTTCCTAAAACAAACAAATCCAGCAAAAACCACCACCCTGGAACCATCGTCACAGATCAAGCACAGATCACGACACACCACCACCACACACAATTCGATTTACTTCCACATATTCACATTGGCAAACACCAACTTCGCCTCCCGATTTACCTCCACATATTCATCATAAGTCGCCTTTAAACTCGAAAACTCCACTATCTTGGTCAACTCTTCATGTGCCAACGCAGCTGTAACATCCCCACTTTCCATTGAAACACCCTCCAACTGTACGGTCCACGACGTCATTGTCGAGGAAGATACAAGCGATGTGGTGGGATGAGGCAGCAAGTACGGCTTCTCTCTGCGCCACACAACGGCTTCTCACACGCCTTTGCGCCTCACAACGCTGTGAAGTGGTGGCCTACAGTGGCAATGTGGTTCATGTGTGAGGGAAAGAATAGAGAATGACGGGACATGAAGAGCGTTGCGCCGACGGTTGGAGAGCTGCGCCACGATGACTGTTGTGTTGGTGTTGAGGTGATATTGTGAAGAGAGAGAAAAGAGATGAAACAGATAGAGAGGGATGAAAAGAGAAGGAAATGATGTTAGGTTTGAGAGTGTGGGTTGGGTGGGGATGGGGGTAGGTAAATTAATTTAATTTTATATTATTATTTATAATTTGAATTATTGCCTGATTTTTGGTTAAATAAATCTCACACCACATTTTTGAATTTGAAAACTTTAAGTGCTTGTTTTTATGTAAATTCCTCTTAATTAGGCCAGTAACGAAAGAAGATGAATGGAATGGATTGGATTGCCGGGGAGGGCGGGGGGATCTTTTTCTTATTTTCTTTTTGTTAGGGGTCTGTGTGATTTTAGGCCAAATATGTTATTTAGCCCCTGTTTGGCCCCCATTATTTGATATTTTTGGGGGGTTGAAAATTTTTAGAATAGTGATTGAAGGGAGATGTGTGGTTGAAAAGTTTTTAATAAAATGATAAATTCATATTTATATCAAGAAATGTTTACATAGAATTCAAATTTAATGTTACATGAATTATTTATAACTTTGCAAAGTTGAATTTAACTTAAACAAATAACAATTAAATACATTTTTAATTACTATTATCAAATATTTATAGCATAAGTACATTCCAATTATGTTGAAAATTTTTAGAATAGTGATTGATGGGAGATGTGTGGTTGAAAAGTTTTAGATTTGTGTGTATTATTATTTTATTTGAAGAATGTATGGTTGAGATGAAGAGATAGAAAAAATTAATGTAATGTAATGAAATTTAATGAGGGCCAAACAAGGGCTTAATGCGATGTTAACTGTCAAATTGGATGGAACTTGTCAACAGGTACCAACCATGCTAATGCTTATCATTTGAAGCTTACTAGCTACATTCTCCGTGCCGATGCTTCAACGCGAAGCATTGATTTTTACCATGGAGATAGTTCTTTTGAGGATGATATTGGTGCCTATTCAAAGGCGAATCTCATTCGCTTCAAGGAGGATTAGGATGATATTGTACTTGCTTTATTTGGACAAATGTGATCGTGTATTGTAGAGGTGTCAATCCGGGTGGTCCGGGCCGGGTCGGCCCGTCAACATATGAGCCCGATAACGGCCCACGTGAAAAAAAGTCCGCCCGCTACGGGTTCCGGGCCGATTCCGAGCCGGCCCA
>CAIGRT010076323.1:0-11358 GCA_903798405.1 Fraxinus platypoda | reverse complement strand
GCTGCGTTGTGATCAGATGATGCCAAAATGGGTGGTCCGTGATCATGGGTCCCACCTCCGGCGTCGAAAATCACGACTGAAATTTTCATTTTCGCTTGATTCGAAAAATGGGGCTGTAAATTTTGATCGTGTGGATTTTTTGATGTTGTAAGACCATGAATAGGTGCGCCCTGATAAGTATAGTCGACCGATATAATAGAAAAGGCATGGGTCTTGCCGGAAAGGTGATGTAGTCGATTTTTGTGTTGACAAGTTGCTGATTTTGGCCATAGATTTTGGTCAAATCTAGTGACGTTAGGGCTGGTGGCTGGGTGGTATGTGTAGAGGGGAGTGAGGGCTGTCCAATGGTATGGAGTTCGTTTGGGTGGTGGTTGGCCGGAGTTTTTAAGGTTCAAAGGTGGTGGTTGGCCTAAGTTTTTGGTGTAGGTTGGATTTTTATTTATACATTGGGGACTCATTTGTAATCTTTTGAAATTTTGGGACTATGATTCTAATTTGTTCTTTATTTTTTTATCTTCTTTTCTTTTTGTTTTATTTAAATAGGAGGACGTTTTCGTCATTTCACAGCTTTTAATTGAAAAAAAAATAGATGAAAATGATGATATCCGCAATGAAACGTGGAAATATGGGTAAAAATGTAAAAATTTGAAACGTAAGTATGCTTTTTGCACACTAAAAACCAAATATATGAACGTTTTGTGCTAAGAAGCCTTTGATCCTTGAAGAGACCATAAAACACGATCATCTTATCACTATTTTGTAGAACTTGCCTAATCTTCGCGTCATATAAGATTCATGTAGCACTTCTCCATTTTATCGAACCTGCTTTAATCCAATGCATGCAAAATATCCTCTTCAATCACTGATGATTCACAAGTCTAATGAAACCATCTAGGTATTGTAGGTCACAGAGTTCTCTAACAATATATAAGCATTTTGGCAAAATTTTGGAGTATGTATCATCTTTTAAAAACTGACAATTTTCGTTACAAAAGAACCATGCTCGCACGCTTTCTAAAAGTAAAAGATCCGAGATGCCACAAATTGCAGGTTTAGAAGCGATCGTCACAAAGTTCAAAGGTTCGGGACCCTAATGCTACTTACTCTTTTCATTAAACATCTTTTGATAATTAAAATAAATAAATAATCACCCTTGTATGACCCCTGGCCCTGCCAATATAGTTGGGAACTAATTAACATACTCCATGCTTATACAAGTAGAAGCTACCCATTGTATACCAGCAAAACTATACTCACAACTGACGTGGGACGAGTCAACAAATATTATAGACGAGAAGAAACCACCAAAATTATTACCTCATTTGCTTTTATCGAAGAAGGAACATTGAAATTTTTAGCAGCCAAAGTTAATAAAGGATACATTTAAGAAGCTTCAGATACACAAACATGTAAGTTACGATTTTGACACAACAACTGAGTGACAACAAACTCATCATTTTTCTAAGAGCAATAGCAAATGTAGAGAACATTTCTTCTGTCTCTTCCATGCATTAGAGGCTCGAAAAGAATATGTTTTTAGAAAAATTGTCGTTCACCACAGACTTGTCTCCTGAATTTTCATTTGCCTCTTCCTCCTCACAATTCTGCTTTGTGGCCCAAGACCTTCTGTCTGATGGTGAACCATCATATTCTTTCCCTTCGCAATTGTAACTGCACTCCTTTTCTCTACTTCCAAACAAGTCAATGGGCTGTTGTGAAGAACTGGCAGCCGAAAATACAAACCTGTGAAAATGTTTTGGCAACTGGAAACGGAAAAGGAAGAATCAATAGGATTATCATTTATCGCATGTTTGGCAAAGCTTTATCTGATATATAAGTTGTGTATGTGTGGATAAGTAAAAATAGGTAAAAGTTGTGGATCCTATGGAATGAGTGGATAAAAATAGAGTTTAACCACCTTATAAACAATATAAAGCTTTGTCAAAACACGGGCTTAGACATAAAGGTTAATTTTAACAAAATAACCTGAAAAGTGTCCCCCTGGAAAGGGGGAGAGGGCATCACCGAATGACTTGCCTTCTTTGCACCGAAATGGTGGATCTCTGTTCCAGCTTTGTTCTCTAGATTTTCCTTGAATTGGCATTGGGAAGCAGACAGTCGAAGTTAGTGAAAATCTTGCTTAGTTTTCTGATTAAAAAAAAAACGCAATGAAAATGTAATAATTCCATATGGAAAACAAATCTTCAATTTCATTAAGTCGGGGTTGGAGAAGAAAATTTGCTCAAGTTATTAGTAGACACACAGAGAACAACATATAGACATACATTAGTGTCAAGATTATAGGACATACTTCCAACAACTATAAGGAAACAAAATTGAACAAGACCTTTTCATTTGCATCCTCCAGGATATTAAGTGGCAGATGATGCTTCTCCCTGTTGACAGTTTGTTTATGCTTATGAATCACTTTCCCCTTCTTCCGACCGCATTTTTTATTGGCTTTGTTCATTTTCGTTTCCGCCTATCAAGTCAAGGAAAAAAGTAAAACATGAATGCCCTAGAAGTCGATACTACATATAAAAAGCAAGGCTAATTAAAGATTTACCATCTTTTTATACTTGATCTCCCACTCGGGGTCAATCTCAGCAATGCAACTTCTGACTTTGATCGCTTTTTTATCTCTTGCATCAACAAGAGCAGACAATGTTCGATGGGTATCAGAAGTCAGGGAGGAAGGCATAAAATGCATCTTCTTTCTGATTCTCCCTTCACATTGGAGAATTTCCTGAAATTTTGCCATAAAAGATTATAAATCATGAAGTTAAGATGGTGATTATGATGGTGGACAAATGTCTAGAAACACAATAATAGATATCTCTTATGCGATGCACCGCATGGCAGATAGGAGAGGCCACAAGTCAAAGCCCCATTGATACCATTAGTGGAATGAACTTGCTGCTGAACACTTTATAAGGTACCTCATCATGTACAGAGAAAAGGTGTGTTTGCATGTCATGTATGTCTTGCTCAGAGACGTCAAATGATTCCTCTCCAATTAATAACTGCAAACTACCATCATCCCATATTACAAAGCATGAATTGCTTTCAACCTGCACGTGTAGATTTAGTTTGTTAAGTTATTTAAGCATATGTGTAAGATATGCAAGTTTGCTACAAAATGCACCAAAATGGTCCAATCCAGCAAACAATGACTGACTAATTATGAAATTGTTATCTGGATGTGAGAATGAAGTTTAAGTACTAGGTTTAAAATAAAAGTCATTACAAATTTAAAATCATAAAAGGTAATGGCTAAAAGTTCAAATAACAGCTAATTCAATTTCAAGACAGATTCAGCCCACCTAAATATATTATACAGAATGGATAACTTTAGCAAGATGTGGCATTAGAAATATGAAGAGTTGACTAGAGTTTCGGGTTCATCCATGCTCCTGTAAATTCGTAAAAAAAAAATCCAAAAGTCAACGTACAGTAGTTGTGCCATCAGGATTTTTGACATTCCTCCAGCGAATGACATTATTCGGAAGGATACATCTTCTAGCTCCAGACTTGTCTGTCGTATAGAAGTCCTGTGCAACATAGGTGCTTGGATCAAATGGCTTGGGTTCAATGCCCACTATGTTGGAGAGCTTGATCATGTGCATCTACCACGAATGAAATCACTGCGTTATAATTTCTAAAATTTGTGCATGAGCAAAATGGACTCAGGCAGGCTTGCTTTAACTGGAACCAAAACAATGCAAGTCAGTTGCTATGAGAAACAAGAATAACTTGAATTAGATAAAACTGGGTTATTTCACTTCAGTTACTCAGATGTCATTTGATGGACTGTGACAGCTGTGTTGACCTATTTAACACCAGTAGAAACGATACCAAAATTCGTTCTTGGATAATATAGTGTTCTTTCTGGAGCAACTAAGTCCAGGTATACAAGATGGCCTAGTGTGCAAGTCCTCAAAATTTGCATACAAAGGCTTTCAGTTTGCTAAAATCCCATTGCTCATCAAATCTCTGGCATCACAAGACAATATGGAAAGTATACCTCACAAAAAATAAGGGTACAGTTGCTTAAACTGAAGGTGTCTGAAACACATGCAAAGCTATGTGCAAAGTAGGGGTGTCCAAAAGTTCCGAACCGAACCGGACTGAACCGAACCCGAACCGAGCGGTTCTTCATAAGTTAAATACCCGAACGAGTACCCGAATCGAGAATCGATAGGTTTGGGTCGGGTCTCGGTTCTAAACCAAGAACCGAAGAACCTAAACTAAATAATTTTTTTTATTAAATTAATTAAATTATTTTATTAGCAAATTAATTAAATAAATCAAATCATTTCATTTCATAATTTCAATTTTAAAGCCCAATACCCAAATCATTCTAAAACTCAAATCATTTTAAAGCCCATTTTAAGAAACAGTGGAGTTTGGGATTCATTTGCAGTTTTTGATATGGATCACTCATATTTTAATAATATCTACTTTTTGGTACTTGTATGCATTGAATTAATTTTATTGGACAGCTAGTTATTTTTATGTTTTTGAATTGGGCTACGTTAATTTGTAAAAGTTACGAATGAAATGTTATTAGTTGTATTTATGTAGTGTTGCTGTAAATGTTAAAAAATTTAATTATGGTATGGAACCGAACCGAACCGATTTGGTATTTGTATGCATTGAATTAATTTTATTGGACAGCTAGTTATTTATATGTTTTTGAATTGTGCTACGTTAATTTGTAAAAGTTACGAATGAAATGTCATTAGTTGTATTTATGTAGTGTTGCTGTAAATGTTAAAAATTTAATTATGGTATGGAACCGAACCGAACCGAATAGAATCGAACCCGAACGGTTCTATAATTATATTTGGACCCGACGGGTCCATTTATTAAATACCCGAAAGTTTTGGGTCGGTTCTGAATTCAGAACCGAACCGACCCACGGACAGCCCTAGTGCAAAGGCACGTGAAGTTCTAGCACGGATATTAGCAAACATATTGAATTTTTTCAGAAGGATTAAACCAGAGGGAAAGAAAAACGGTTCTCATACCAACTGATGCAGAATGGCAAGGGAAAAGAGAGAAGAAGGAATGGGACAATAGGTTAGGTACACACATAGAACCACCGGTAAAAAAAGGAAAGAAAGAAAGAATACAACAACGATAGCGGAGTAGTACTCGGGGGGGGGGGAAGGGTGAAAAGAACCCCCCATTGGGGAGTGAAATAGAACAGGAAACCGTAAGCTCTCAGGAATTGGAAGGAGCCAGGTCTCTGACCGTATGCCTGTAGAAGAATGAGCCAGTAACTCATAAGCAGCGGCTTGGCTAAGGGAAACCACTGGAGCCGTTGTGAAAGCGAGTTTTCAACAAAAGAAACTGCCTTGAAATTTAAGCAGTTTTAAACAGGAACTGTCTGTCAAAGAATTACTCAAAAGGAACTTACATGACAGCATTAACTCTAGGGCATTCCAGAAACTATGATTTCTGAACTTCGAGTGCAATTACCAGTTCCACTATCTATTAGCAGTAAAAAACAGAACCATTCAAGACTTTAGAGAAACTTTAGAGTTGGTTTTTCTGGAGCACTAGCGTGTAATTATAAATCAAGATTTAAGGGGAAAAAAGAACAGATTATGAAAGTTAGAACTCCAGAAAATAAGAGATGAGACAAACCTTAGAGGGATCAGCCAACGGATGATGAACAGGAATCTCCAACACTGGTGACAAGCCATCCTTTTTTTCCTGTTCAACCTCAGTATATTCTTCTTCAGGCTTATATTGCACCCCATCAGGTACAATATCCTCAGGCCTCAAATTTTTCCAAAAATCTCTCCTCTCATCCACAAGAGCCTTCTATATTAGAAGCAAAGGCATAATTGTAGCTTGTGCATACTTACAAAATGTAACAACTTCACAGGGCATGAAAGAAAGAAATTGGACATTGGACACTAACCTTTTCCTTATCTTCAATCTGATTCTGAACTGTATACTCTGCTTGTTCTTCATCGTCAAATTCCCCAAAAATATCACGGATTACAGCTGCTATATGTGAAATTCGATTATCATCTTTTCTGTCACCTGGTGATCTACTGCAATGGGGAAAAGAAACGACTATAATAAGGATCAGAGGATCTGTTTCGAATTAACTTAAAATCAGATTTGAAACAATATGGCATCCAGGAAATCAGACTTAATATCTCCCAATAAATTTTCACTCTTTCTGAGGTCAGATTTTTCGATAGAGTTCTCTTACACATTGAAAATCCGAGCAGAGAACAAATAAAGAAGATTTGCAGGAGATTTGATACACTACCCCATTACCTTCCTTCATTTTCTCTTTTATTGCCAGAACAAACTTCTTGAGAACTTGGATTTTTGAACTTGTTCTCTTTACGAATATGATTGACATCCTTGGGCGCACCATCCCTTTCCCATCCTGTCTCTCTCTGATCACTTCTGCCTATGCCTTTGGACTGGGGTCGTCCATCCTCTTCATTCTGAAAGGAAAATGGTCACGCTAATGATAAGTTCAAGATAGAAATGAGAGTACATGTATGATTACCATGTTATACAAAAGGAAGAGGAAAGATATACATTTTCTGAATCCTATGGTCATTAGTAAATTAATAGCCATTGCACTGGAGCTCAATACATCTGCAAAAATGCTTCCTGAAGCAATAAATTCAAACAATGCAGCCCAACTACCCATTTAAATGATCAAGCTCCTATTTCAACAAGAGGATTTCCCTAGTTTATTACAACTTACTAACCTTTAGATGAATAGTAATTCAAGAAACCAAGAGCCACTAATCACAGATAATTTATGTTAAACCTTCCTGACCAGACAGGCTCCTCTATGTGATCCTTCATCATAATGCACAGAAACAGTTAGATCTAGTTAAGTTGTCATTTAATCTAGTTGACAACCATGATCACAATTCATTTATGCATAGTTTCTGAAAAGGGAAAAACTATTCCTCCTATGTTTATAAGTCATACTCTCTCAAGCATAGTAGTTTCCCTTTCACTCAAACTTAAGATTGACCGCAATCACAGGCTAAAATGACAAACAAGTAAATTTCACTGTGTATACAACAACGAATAACAGGAATGGTGATATCCAAGTCAAGTAATCCATCTCAGCTGGAATTTGACAAAATGTTGAACCCCACCCCACCCCTAACTAAAAAAAAATGTAGCTAATAAATGAGTGCCAATAATAGAATTTGAGAAGAGGCTCTGCAGCTTCGATCGTGTCAATAGAATGGATCCCAAGATCCCTTTGGCTTGAGGGTTTCTTCTTCTTGATTTCGATTTTTTATTTTTTGGATTCATGAACCAATTGCACTCCTTAACATTGGTTATTATTCTGACCAGATATTTCACTGATCAAACATATATTTTATATCTAAGGTCATACATAAAATATGCATAAATAAGAGGCTTTTCCAGAGTTTATTTTAGGTCAAGCTTCAGTTTTCTTATGCAGTCATTTTAAGGAACTGCTTTTGCAAATCACAAATGTTTTGATTACAACATTCATTATGCTTCTGCAACTTCTAACACAGTGATGAATGTCTTGGACTATGATCAAGCAACACCCATAGATGCACGACATATCTTTAAAAAAAATTGAAGTTGAATACATGGAATTCTTTAATCTAAATTAATATGAAAAGCATATATTTATTCTTTATCAAATTAATTGTTCAATTGACAACAAATTAATATTATTTTATGTTAAAACTTCAAATCAGTTTATGGCCCATGAGCCTAAACTTCAGTTGACCCATGGACACAATTTCATTCTTAAATAAATAATAAAGCAATATAAGAAAAATCGTGTTGAATACGACAAACAAAAAAAGCCTTGACACGTCAAATGGTGTAGCTAAAAAATAATTAAATGATCTAAAAAGGAAATTTCTTTACGTAAACACACTAGCACGCCCAATGTAGACAATTAATACAGATATTCAACAAAATTTGTTAGTTGAGAACAAAATTAAATGCTCTTAGCCCTCAAAAATTTATTTCAATTACACTGCTTGACAAAGGTTTTTTCAAAATTGAATTGAACAAAAACGTAGGGGGAAAAGAATTAACCAAGCAGCTAATTTCCTGGTCTGGATGCAGTTCTTAAAATCAATACAGATATTCAACAAAATTTGTTAGTTGAGAACAAAATTAAATGCTCTTAGTCCTCAAAAATTTATTTCAATTACACTGCTTGACAAAGGTTTTTTCAAAATTGAATTGAACAAAAACGTAGGGGGAAAAGAATTAACCAAGCAGCTAATTTCCTGGTCTGGATGCAGTTCTTAAAATCAAAATGCAAACAAATTATATATTTTCCTTAAAACACTAGTCCTTTAATACATCTACTTGGGTTATACATGGTATACATCTGCACTAATAGAATTGATCAGTCCAGAGTTGGTAAAGGAGATAACTGAAAATTTTGGAATTTTTGAGAAACTGCCATTTCAGGACTAGGATTGTCGAAAAACTGAATTGGGAGAAAAGAAAAAACTTAGTGAAATAATCAATACACTGTTAGGCTGGCAATAGGGCTCATCTTGTGACTTCACCTCCTCTTCTTCAGATAGGTAACCGAATCGATCTTGCATGATCTGATTCCTCTCCTTTCCGTGCACCATTGTTACTTGTTCTATATTCCTTCTTAGTGTGTTTGTGAATTTAGACGGTTCTCAGTGTGAATCAGTGAGTGTGTATGCGTACAAAGCGTTACAACTTCAATTCATTAAAGATGTCTCTTCGTGAATATCGATGAGAATGGGGTGCATGCATGATGGGTGCATGTGCTGTCATCATAAATAAAACTATCCAAAAAGACAAGTTACTTGACAGGTGTTTTTGTGAGTGTTAATGGGCCTGTTTCGATGTATTCGTTGTCATCCTAAATAAAATTTTCCACAAAAGAGAATCTGATTCAATTTAGGGTTGAGTTTATGAATCTAAAAAAATTGACAATTGGGCTTGATGGTTTTATTCCCTACAATCAATCACATATATACAAGTATAATCCCATTTAGAATAGGAAAACTGTACAACCCTATTGCTATATCAATTCCAAACTATCAATATATACATTCTAACTCTCTCCCTCAAGTTGGTGCATAGATATAACACATGTCCAACTTGATAGTGATGCATAGAATGATCCACTAGCAACAACATAGGTCATTATATCAACCGATTGATCCACACTCTTAACGTATGGCACCTCTATACCCCCAGAGTCGAGGTTATTCTTGATATAATTCTTGTCATCAACATGCTTGGTTTGACGATGCTATACCGGATTATTTGCTATCATAATTATTATATTATCACAGAAAGCACCATGGGGTACTTTGGATCCAACCCAAGCTCACTAAAAAGAATTGTCAACCATGTAAGTTTGATAGTAGCACGATGTAGAGTCTGTTATTCAATCTCAACATTCAACAGCGATATCATATTTTGTTTCTTATTCCTCCAAGCACCAAATTAACTCCAACAAATGAGACCTACCCTAACAAACTTCCTATCCCATTTTGACCCAACAACGTTGGAATCTGTATAACCAATGATATCTAAATGCTCATGTTTTCAGAATTATTTACCCTTGTCTTGAAAGATTTTAAATAGGCTAAGATATGATTTATAGCATTCATGTACCGAGCACTCTAATTTTGCAAAAATTGACTCACAACACTCATTGTATATAACAAGTCAAATCTTCATAAGTTAGATACATCAATATCCCTACTAGTCTTTGATATCCCTTTTTTACGGAGTTTGATTAGGATAGATATATACGCCATGATTTACCTTATTGGGAGAGTCTATAGGCTCACGAGCTGAGTTTCCAATTTTTGCCAAGAGATCTAGTTTATACTTCCGTTGGGCAAGAAGAAGCCCTTGTGCAAACCGAGATTCTTCAATACCCAAGAAGTACTTTAGGATCCTCATTCATTTAATATTCCTTGGCCAGATAGCTCTAAAGTTTATATATCTGACTGGAGTTTTTACCTGTAATAATTAGATCATATCATTACACAATAAGTAGCTTGATATCGTCATCTCTTTTAGAACAAAGTGTGATCCGCCAAATCTTACTTAAATCCATACTTATGCATTGTGCAGCTCAGTCTCCCAAACCAGGCCATTGGTGTTTGCTAGAAATCGGACCGGCCTTCTTCAGTGTACATACCTTACTTCCGGAAGTGTAAATGTTGGAGGTGAATCCATAAACATTTTTTCTACCAGATCAAAGTAGAAGAAGGCATTCTTAACATCAAAATGCCTTAATAGCCGATCTAGATTTAACAGGTAGAGATAACATGACTCTAATAGTGTTCATCTTGGCCACTGAAACAAAGGCCTTATGAAAGTCAATCCCAAAAGGTTATGTAACATTGACAACCAATTTAGCCTTGTTCCTGTCTATTGTCCCGTGTGACTAGTACTTCATTGAAAATATCCACCTAAAATAAAGGCAATAGAAGGCTTAACACCTGAGAACCACCAAGAGTAAAAGGTAGTAGAAAACTCACCAATGTCTTTAGCAAGAACACCAAAACAAAGGCCTCATGGAAGTCAATCCCATAAGTCTGTATGTAACCTTTGACAATCAATCTAACCTTGTTCCTATCTACTATCCCATGTGACTAGTACTTCGTTGAAAATATCCACCCAAAACAAAAGCAATAGAAGACTTAACACATGGGGTATACCAAAAATAAAAGGTAGTAGAAGACTCACCGACGTCTTTAGCAAGAACACCCTCCGAACAGCAACCTAAGGCTACCAGGTTGACCAAGAGAAAGGGTCACGCATCAGGGTTGTTATGCACAATAGAGGAATCTCTAGAGCTTGGGTTGTTGAAATGGAAATTCAATAGTGACATGGAAGGGCTTTGCACACAATAGGGGTCACAAAGCAGTATTGACGTAGCTTAGACCATGTTGTAGAAGTCCCATAGCCTCCTAGACCATGTCGAAGATTTTGCAAATCCTCCTAGACCATGTCGAAGAAGTCGCAAAGCCTCTTAGATCTTGTCGGAATGCTAGTTTGGAGTGAGGGCTTCACTGGAAAAGTCTTGCAGTCGCTAAAGGTCTTGAATTGACAAATAAAGGGTCGGCCGCAGGTATGGTTAAGGTTCAGGGTTCTTGATGAAATTGAAATTTAAAGTTTTTTATTTAGGGCTAAATTCGAACCCCTAATTTAGAAGCCCTAGTATTGAAACCTAAGTGCTCTGGTAACAAATTATAATTGTACTTGTTAAAGGGTATTTAGGTCTTTTATGTAATACCTAGGGTTTCCTAAGGTTTTCCTAACTCTTATTATAAATAGTGGGACAGGCTAACACTA
>CAIGRT010076287.1:0-13927 GCA_903798405.1 Fraxinus platypoda | reverse complement strand
AACGTTATTTTTGCATTTAGTTTGTCTACTTTCATATAAATTTGTTTTCGTAGTATAATTTAGATAATTTCATGCGTTAATCATCTCATTGAATCTACTTAGTTTCGATTAAGGTCGAGATAATCAAAACTTGAACTAGGTCAATCTCTGTGGGAACGATACTTGGACTTCAAAATCCATTTTTATTACTTGAATGATCCGTACACTTGCGATAATCAAAGTCGAATACATTTTCGGCGTGTCAGAATACATTAAAGTGGACATCTCGGACACTATTATTCATCAATTACATCAATTAAAGAGGGGCAAATTCATTGATCTTATGAGAAAATTAAAGGCAATTTCAAGAATTCATCAAATTGAAGATTTGACCTTGATTTTTTGACAAAGAAGAGAAAGTGAAATTGAAGAGTCAACAAGAAATCATTAAAGAGATTCAAAACTTCAAGATTCATCTTTATCATCTCAATTTATTAAAAATCTAGGTTATGTTATTCCAATCAATCATGATTTCTAGCAATTTTGTAATTCTAGGCTGGGGTTTCTATTTTTTAGTGGATTTCAAATAAATCATTTAAAATCTAAGTATCCGCAATAACTCTTGAATATATAAGTGAAGTGAGCATTTTTTTTCGAGGATCGATGGAACCAGACCGAAATTTGAAGAATCGGTGGTTCGATTTCGGTTCTTTTATTAAATGGATCGATTTTAGAACCATGTATTGAGGACCAATCGATTTTGGTCCGGATCTTAGTATACTACCTTAAGAACCACTAGTAAATTCAGTTATCCCTGGTTTCTCTTTTTGTTGGTTATATTGCACGAATATATATTAAATATTTGAATATTAGACCCTGAAATTATCTTACATCAAAATTATACTATCCATACACTTCTTCTTTCTTTTACAGTAAAACTTAATAGCTAATCAACGTTTAAATTTAAATAATTTTATAAATACTTTACAAAAATTCATAGATTTAAAGCAAAAGTTCAAGGCATGATGGTCTTACTCAATTTGATCCGAACATCTAATGAATATTCAGATTGAGAAGAAACGAATAGTTGGAATCACACCAAAAACAACAAGCAGAATCAATTGTAGAAAATATATAAAATCAAGTGGCCGTTAAGTTGAATATAAATGCAGCACATCCGGTTATAGCTGTAGATAATGAGAATGAGATATTAATGGGGGAATACATGGTTTTACTGGTGGTCGAAAGCCGATCAAGCATAGTTTATCCAGCATTCGGGCAAGCTAATTTCCAAAATGCTTTACAGTTCTTAAGGAGACCAACTGACAATCCAAATGCTCATATCTCAAGATTTTTAGATATGTGTGTGACAATTGAATATCCAGGAGTTTTGAGTGATGAAATTTGGTTGTTGTCTTTTCTTACACTTTGATAGATTCAGCCAGGAAATGGTTAGACACATTCCAATCTCATAGCAACACTACTTGGAACAGTTTTAGCAAAAAACACTTGAAAAAATACTTTCTACCAAAAAGGATTGCCAAGTTGAGGGATGAAATCACTACATTCTCTCAGCTTGATTTCTAGTGTTATTACAAGGCATGAGATGATACAATGGTTTTCTTCAACAATCTCCACAACATGGCTTGCAGAAGTGGCTACAACTCCAGTACTTTTACGTTGGTCTAAATTCTACTAGCAAAGTTAATGTTGACTCTGTATGTAATGGGTCAATTATAAAAAGGATTGTAGATTAGGTTTATCTGATAATGGAGGATTTGGTGTACATCGGTGCATTATGGTTGACTGAGAGATCAAGTGGAAAAAGAGTTGCAAGCATGCACGAGGTTGACACATTGACAGCTATTTCAACACAACTAACATCATTAGTTAAAAAGATAGATGATTGGGCAACCAATCAAATAGTGAATACAATTCAAGCAACGGGCGTCCCATTGCGGGGGTAATCATGAAAGTGTGGATTATAATGTAGAGAGTTCATTTGTATAGTTAGTTGAGGATATGAATTACATGCAAAACTAAGAGAGGAAGCAAAATAATCCAAATTCCAATACAAACAATCCGGGTTGAATAAATCACTCAAATTTCTCTTGAAGTAATACCCATTTGTTACAAAGTGCACTATATCAAAATGCACCACTGGGTTTCCAATAGCCAAAAAATAAGCCTTCATGGGAAGAAGCATTGAGCAAAATAGAAGAGCCATTAGCTAAAGCATCGAGCAAAATGACAGTGACATCAACTAGAACATTGACCAAAATAGCTGAAGTGTCAACTAAATTCATGCAACAGACTAAGAAAATTTTTCAAATTCAAGTGGCTCCTATACAGAATTCGAAAAATCAAATAGAAAAAATAGTCGAAGCACTTTCAAATACACAGCTAGGGACCTGCTAAGTGATACTGACACAAATTCAGAAGTCTATAAGTTAAGGCAATTGATCCTATCGAAATGGAATTACCTCTTGTCTCATTTAATCAGAGGTTACACAAAAGGAAGATCAAAGAATAGTTTGCAAAGTTCTTGAAAATATTTAGGAAGCTTCATATCAACATCCCATTAATTAAAGTCATATCTCAAATACCAAGTTATGCAATTTTTTTAAAGAGATCTTATTAAAGAATATTGAAAATGAAAGCTCACTGAATTTGAGACCATCAAACTAAATGAAGAGTGTGGTGCTATCTTACAAAATAAATTACTTCCTAAACTAAAAGATCTAGGGAGTCTCAAAATACCTTGTTCAATAGGAAATAACTATACATTCAATTATTTATGTAATTCTGGAGCAAGTATAAATTTAATACATTTTTTCGTTTACAGGAATTTAGGTATGGAAAAGCTAAATGACACAATTATCTCCCATTAACTAGCAAATCAATCAATTACCCTCGATGAGTTGTTGATAACCTGTTCATTAAAGTGGGCAAGTTCATATTCCCAGTAGATTTCATTTTCTTAGACATAGAAGAACCATGGGATGCATCACTACTAATCTTTGTTCGATCTTTCCTATCAACAAGTCAAGTTATCATGGACTTTGAAACATGCGACGATGATGAGTAAGAGAAGTTCAAAGTTTATATCACTATCGAGAAATCATCCCATAAAGAGAATGGTAGAAGGTTAAGGGCGGAGAAACAAAAGAGCATCTAAAGTGCAACATAAAAAAAGAGTTGGTGGAAATAATTGGGAACCTTAAGGATGAAAAATGAGCTCTTCAAGCATGGAGAATTAAAAAAGGGGCTGGCGATGCTGAACATTGTGATCAAAGTTTTGCAGATAAAGTCCACTTTAAACCACTATATTAACTCTTCTACAAAGTCCAGCTAAAGACTTTAAATTAAGCTTTTATTGGAAGACAACCAAATTTCTTACTCTTTTATTTGCATTACATGTAATATTAGATTGCATTAGTTTTAGCCATGTTTTTATTCAAATAAAAGGGTCATCATATCTATATTTAGCCTAAAAAAGAAGATTTTATTCGAGTAAAAAACAATAAAAAGAGCACGTAACGCATTTTTCAAAGCTCTATGGACGTAAAAAAAACTGGTTAACATACCACATTCTAGCTTTTAAACTAATTTTTTTTTTACTTTTGTATTTGTTTTACTTCATCTTTCAAAGGTATAAGGATATCGAACGGGAGGCATGCATAATATGTTGAAGAATGGAATGAATAGATTTAACAAGTTTACCTCCAATATCATACAGAAATTCGGGGAGTATCTTCTTCCTTTCTTTTCTATCCCTATATGTTGCTAGATTATACTTTAAGACATTGAAGACAATGTCTAATTTAAGTTTGGAGGTGAAAAAAATTGAATTTTTAGTTTTATTATTTATGTGTAATTGTGTGTTTATTAATTTATTATACATGAAAAAATTCCAAAAAAATGCAAAAATTTTAAAAATCTTCAAAAATATTTTCTTATCAATTTGTTTACTTGCATAGTAAGGTCACCTTGTTGACAATAATGAATATATTTACAATTATGTAATAATTTATTAACTGTGAATAGGATACACGATTAGATTAATTCATTCTTATCCATGTAAAATTTGATACTTCTATGCACATGAGTTAAGCTTAGCAATATGAAGTAATTAACTGATTCATATGCTTGATAGGTTGAAATATTCGACCTTAGATGCTAAACAAAAAAATTACTACATTTTACAACCCTTAGACCACATTTAATATAGTTTGGAAGTGATTGAATTATTGTAGGAGAATGTGGTCACAAATCCATAATAGAGCCTTTACCACATTGACTAAATTGATTATCTTCATGCATAAGGTCCTCCTAGCATAGAGCCTTTACCACATTGATTATCTTCATGCATAATAGAGCCTTTACCACATTGACCAAATGTTACATACCACTATACTTTCCACGTGCTATATTCGAATACTCCTGCTTCATTGATTGGTATTCCCCATCATTAATTCCAGAGGCTTCAGGTTCAATATTGGCTGCCTGGAAAAGTGAAATAAAATGCTTTGTTGATGTTATGATGCTAGTTTTTAAAGAAATACTCAAGATTACAAGAAGAAAATGTTACATCTTTATAATTAAGAATCTTGAAAAACCGCACAGATCAGTCAGTTCACGTTGAATCCAAGTTTTACAGATTTCTGCCTTCAAGTAGTGGCGCATAAATTAATCATCCTGATGTCACAGTGATTTTATGATTACAATATTTATTTATTAAAAAATATCTAATGGTAATCTTAATTAGAATGCTGAAATAAATTATAGAAAACAAATTCTCCCAAGGATCTTTCTGTTAACTTGGTTATATTCTCCCCAGAAAGAACTTGAAGAAGAAAAGGATTATCAAGTCATCAATGACAGCAGTACCTCCTCCGAAAGGAAAAATGATGAAAGAAAAAACAAGTTGAATGCAAAAATACTAAAAATATCTTAACTTTTTCACAAGGGATATACAAAAGGATTCTTAGCCTTTATATGAATGTCAAGGTCTACACTGGAACTAGAGAGTCCCTTTGACTACAATTTTAAGTATCCCTTAATCCTGTTAGGCATAAGTTCTGAGAGTGCATGAGTTTGATCGCGCAAACAGCCACGGCAACCACTATGTAGCCTTACCATCCCCAACGAAACTCCAAATATAGGCCCAGATCATTTGTACAGATGGACTTTTCTCGTGTAATAGTTGCAGCAGATTTTAAAGTAAAACTTTCACTAGACATAATAATTAATAACAGGCTACATTTTAGAAAAGGAGACCAAACAAAAAGTTACAACTCGTGATATAAACCAATTAAACCACAATTTCTATTATTATTCGTAACAAAAGTTAACAACTAAAAGTTTTTGGCTCAAATATGGAAATGCAATAGTCTATTCAATAATCAATAATTGGGTGGAGACGAAAAGGAATGAACTACGATGTGTATGTACATATTTAAAAGTTATTAAATTCCTCTACTAACTAAAAGATTTATTTCGAAATTCATGAATTTCATACTAAGGTTATTATTAATATAGATGGAAATTCATAGAATTATTTTATTTAATTGGTCAAAAAAGTTGAAGAATATAGATGGAATTATTAGTTCAATGTTAGAACTATTAATAATGATGATCGAAGATGTCATCAGCTGTTGGTTACTTGTGATCCAACACATGAATTACATTATTCGTGAAGCAAAGATTACCTCTAATTGTCTCAATGTGTCCAGCAAATCGTATCGCTCTTCACAAATGACTTTAAATTGACCTTGTATTTCTGAAAATTCAGAGAGCATGATCTGTTCACAGTCCTTCACGAGTCCCTCTCCAATTCCGTCTTCAAGCAAGCGTCGCTTTAGCCTTTCAGTTGATATCGATAAATTCCTAGTTAAAAGGGAGATGCTCTCATTCATTGGGCTTCTTGTCGTGATCAAAGCTTGTAACCATGCCGCTCTTTCTTTTTTCGTATTAGTCCTTAAGTGAAGTGTCTTTGTAGCTGTAAATATGTAAAATCGCCTATCGTCTGATTTACTCTCACGAAATGATGAGACCTGCAAACAAATCCAAGTAAGCATTTATGGTATGTTAGGTTAGGTGTACAAAGGAAGAAAGATACATAAAAATTTTGTTCTTTATAATAATTTGTCCTATAAAATATTGTACACCAAACATACACGTTGTGTATAGCTCTCCTACTACAGTGCATATCCCTCTCATCCCCAAAAAATTTTATATTAGAATGCAAAAAAAAAGTAGATTTATCAAATCAAGTAATAAAAGACCATGGAACAGACTAACCAGCACTATCACACTCTCGGAAAACCATTACTTGAATTAAATACCTTTCTGAAACACCCAAAATTTACTATGGAAAGCTACATCATGAGATAAATTTGCAAGAACATAGCATTGGAACACCAAAATGAAGTTTTGATACCAAAGAAATTAAACATACGTGGAAGAAAAAACACACTACTAAATTAAGCTCAACGGTTCTCCGGTCACCGGAAAAACCCCGGTGGCATTAATTTACCCTAAAATGAAAAATAAAAATATGACAAAGGCTAAAAGAACAGGTAGAATATTAACTTAGTTTACGGAGACACCAAGAAAAGAATCTTGGGCATGTAAGAGCATATCCTTTCCCTTGTTCTTTTACTTCTTTCATTTTTCCCTTTTTTTTTTTTTTCAAAAAGTGTTAAACCAAGTGAATTGCAACTCTTCAACTCAGTGAAAAAGGTCCCAAAACTTACAGATTATTAGAGACTTCAGATCTACCATTCTTTTCAATTGCTGTCCCACCAGATTATTCTCATTCCCACTTATGATTATTTTATACAACAAAACAAACAATGAGATCTGCAAATAAGAGACTGAAGAAAATTGTTTCAGTTTTTGAATTGGAAAAAGGTCTCCGAATAATGATGTGACCAGACGTGAAAAAACCATAAATAAACCTGGGTTAACCCTACAGCATTTTGCCCTAGTTTTGGCCACTACTATCCTACCTGCTGATGTGACCCACTCAAGATCAACACTCAGTTAATTATCACTGTTATAGTAAAATGATAGTCAAAATTATGGGAAAATGAAAAAATGAAACTCAGATATCAAAGCTATTTCTGGTGCAGACTGCATAGAGAAGAGAAAAGGCAGGAATTTCTGTTGACATAGGAAAATTTTGTAGACCCGCTTTGCCTACAGTAGAAAGTCTTTTCTGCAGTAACCCCTAAAAAGACAAGCCCCCACTTAGCCTTTCCTCCCGGATTGGAAATTTCCGTTGTTTGAACACAATCTAAATAATTAAAAAATTTAATCGAAGAGGTTCAAATGTTAACAGAACAAAGACATATTGATTCTTGAATGCAAGACTGGGATATTATTCTTGTTCCTCTCTATCAACTTAAACTCTTACTCAGTGCCCTCACATACCTATTTCTCTCTAAATGATGTGTACAATGCATTTAAAACTACGGTGTAAATCAATTTACCAACCTTTAAATGGACAGTGCAAACCGTTTTGCTGTGTTTTCCGCGGATGTTGACGGTGCCGGAATTAGAGGGGGCCTTGACGTGACCAATGAAAACGACGTCTTCGCCGCCGTAGATGGTTTCCGGCCGGCGTGTCTTGGAGTAGGATAGCACACCGTTGCTACGGAGGGTGAACCACCGGGATCGCCATCCCTTGCCGTAATTAGTCCACTTGTAGAGGATCCCGGCCACACTACTGCTACTGCTGACATCAGATCCTCCGGCATTGGCGTCAGATCCACGGCCGGAGAAATTCATCGCCGACCCAGTTCTCAACAGGATCGGCTCCGGCGTCCCGTCCCCGATCGCCGGACTCTCCAAAGAAATGCAGCATAGAGGGTGCATTTCCTTTACGCGCATTATGATCCCATAATTATAAAACCCATTTATAATATCTCCATTCAAAGATATCTGCAACAGAGAATCATCAGAAAAAATGGATCAATAACTTCGATATATACGAATACATACACACGTGCATATGTGTATACATAAGAATTTATGAATAGAATGAAACCCAAGGAAGAGTAGTTAGCGAAGCTCTGAACTGAGAGATTCTTGATTGTACAGAGAAAGAATGAAGAAAGACGGGGAAAACACTAGTTAAAAAGAAGTCTTTCGATGTTGAAACTTGGAACTGTAAAGAAAGAGAGACGAAAATGATTTTAAAAAGGTGACTACACATCTATCTGTGTGCAAAAAAACATAGCTAAGCCCTTTGATACGAAATAAAATCCAGATTTTAATTATATATTTTATTTATTTCATAATTTTTCAACTACGTATTTTATCAATTTTTATTAAAAATTTTATTTTAATTCCTACCAAACGTGGGCTAAATGTGTTCGTAATATGGTGGTAAATTGGTCATCGTGGAAATGGCTCAAGGAAGAAAGAAATATACTTATAATTTGGTTTTTGTTGAATTTTGCGGGGACGCAGTTTCCGAAAGTTGGATTTTTTTTAGATCCTTCTTTATGCTATAATGGGATGGGATACGGATAATGGAGGGAGGGAGGGACAGCCCTTTTGTTTTAATTTAATTTTTATGTTTATTTTATTAAGATTAATGTCTTTTATTGTTTTGGTAATTTTGTTTTGTCTTTTGTCTGGAGGCTTTTTTATTGGTTTAAAAACACCTACTAAGATTTTTGTTGTTGTTTAGTAATAATTGAATAAACTTTTGGGATTTTCTCAAGTGTTACCCTGCTATTACGGAAGCCTTTTGAGATCTATGTAAAATATGTCTACATCAATTCCGTTTCTTATCTTATCTATTTTAGTATGATCTCATTTTTCCAATTCAAACCTTACACATTACATTCTCCTCGAATCCTAATTCCTCAAGTTACGTTAGTAAGAGGTAAGAAATGAGTTTGAAAAGATCGTTACTAGTATGAAGAAAATCGTACAAATGAGAAAAGGCACAAATTTTGTAGATGGCGACTTTGTCACTCAAATAAATGTATAAACGTGAAAATATAGAGTAAGCGCTCTCTATTGTTACATTGTTTAATGAAAAAATGCATTCCGACATCATTAGATAATGTGACTGTGATCACAATCATAATCATTTTAAATGAATAATATTATTCTAAAAAATAATTTAATTTTTAAATATATTTAAAACTCAAAAAGTATATAAGCACGGAGAAAAAAAAAATCTACTTCTTAAATACTTTTAAGACCATGGTTGGCAAGTGGGAGTTGGTGGAAAATGAAAGTAAATATGCCAGATGTCTTTCGTTGAAATTAATTTTTTGAGAGAACTTGAAAGCAAAGTAATATTGACTTCTAATATTATGTAGGCCCCCCGGTTTGATCTACATTGTCGTTTTCAACCACACATTTTTCATCACTTCAATAAATTTTTCTTCTTTTTCAACTACATATTCACCATCATATCACAAAAAAAAAATGCATTCTCTCATAAAAAATGTGCATTAAACGCACTCGATGTCAAAAATTAGCTATCGAGATTGGGGTTTGATTATTTGTACATTATGAGATAGATAATTGGGAAGTGTGACTTAATGTAACTATCAAAGTCCAAATGTAAATAGTCTAACTATTTATTTAATCGATTTATTAGTAAATCATTTCTGTCGAGCATGTCCAATACACGAATATTCTTATTATTGTTTCGACTCACATTCACTAAAAAGCAGTACATTTTGCTCTAATAGTTCCGGATAAATTAAATAAATAGGTAAGACAGGCTTCTCATTTTACAATTAAAAGTACTTTAATTTTCTTATGTTATTTTACGTTATTGTTAGTCCAATTCACATACTGTATGCGATCTAGATATCACTAGTTATTTAACGAGAAAAAAAAAAACTATTTAACAATTTCCAATATTCTTAATTTCTTTATGGTCCATAGCTGTTTGAATATAATGTAAATTGAGTGAGGAGTTTTAGCTAACTTTGAAAAGCAATATTAGGTGGATCATTAATGTGATAATTAATTGATAAAATTATCTTGTCAGAGCATATTCTACAATTTAGAGAACTAAAAATTTTTAATTACTCCGACGACTTTTTATATTTAACATTTAATTTTTACTATTTTCAAAAAATATTTAGCCCTTGCTTGGTTCGGATTAAAATTTGATTTTAATTCAAGTCAAAATTAAACAATCAATATTAATCACATCTTTCACGGGTCCCACAACTTTTCAACCACACATTTCAAAAACTTCTATCACAATCTACTAAAAGTCTAATTTTAATCCTCACCAAACACCATTAGTCTTTTTTTTTTACTAGCTTCCCTCCAAATTATTATATTATTTTTTTCCCCGTTGAAAATTGAAATATTTTGAATGCATTTAACTATAGAGAGTGAGTTTGACTTTCCAAATTTAAAAAGTCAAATTCACTCTCTAAACTAAAATGTTAATTTAAAGAGTTTCTTTGAGCATACTTTTAAGAGTTAACTCTTTAAAATAGATAGCATCATATATTTAAATAATCTCTCGAAGATGTTATTACGTAGATATTTACATTGGATCATTATAGTCTACAATTTTCTTTGGGTGATCTAGGAGAAGTCTGCAAATGTTCATGTTCAAAAGTTTTAGGTATATTAGTAAAAAATTTGAATGTCTTCCATAACTGGAATCGCATGTACAGCAATTAGACAT
This sequence comes from Fraxinus platypoda, assembly GCA_903798405.1. Classification (NCBI taxonomy): domain Eukaryota; kingdom Viridiplantae; phylum Streptophyta; class Magnoliopsida; order Lamiales; family Oleaceae; genus Fraxinus; species Fraxinus platypoda. The sequence goes on along the minus strand of CAIGRT010076287.1, from coordinate 3,264 downwards.
TGATGAAAGAGAAATCCTGTACAAATTCGTTGGCTAGATGACGTGATTGGATATAATCCTTCCAATCTAATGAGTGTACACTGAACAATTGTCAAATTACTTATCGTAAGAATAATGCTCATTGGACAGGGGCAATGACAAGATGGAGGGAAACAGAGTGGTGTGATAAATAGTGATTGAGTGTTTTTTTTTTTTCAAAATGTCCAATCATATATTGACACGTGTCACTTCTATTATTGAGTCTGCCACTATAACATAACTCTTATCGTAAAAGGAAACATGATGTAAATCCCCAACTTGTGTCAATTCTGAAATTGCATGATCCAATGGTACAAATCGATCAATGCCAAAATGGGTGGGTGCATTTTAGAAAGGACATATAGAAATATATTTCAATTTGACACTCGATTGATTCGAGTACTTGAAATCTTATCTTTGAATAATCTCAAAGTGTCCAAGCATTCGAGTGTTTGTTCTTATTTCCATCAAGAAAAGTAGTCTTTCATTAGTTCAACTGTCAAGCTTACTATAGTGGCAAATACTAATTTTTGGAAGAAAGTGTCATCTTAGAATATAGAGGCCCATTTATCCTATTAGCAAGTGAACAAGAGACAAATTTTATCTTAAATATATTTTCTAAGTTATACCCTAATCCATTGCCATTCATAAATTTATATTTAATCTCTTTTAAGTTTTTGCAATTTTTATAATATGGTGCCTGTCGATTGATGGCAAATATGGTTCCTTTCTTTCAAGAAAGTACATAATCTATTCATTAATGTTGTCATATTTCCAACGGCAAAATCATAGCAATAAATGAAGAATAATGCTTATTGGACATGCTCAAAGACAGGGATGGAGGAATAAGGTGATCTAGCAGATAATAATTGAATGTTGTGTTTTCTTTTTCAAACTGTTTAATCACGCGCCCCCCTGTTTTTGAACCAGTCTTTGAGCCTATTCGTGTAACACGGTTGTAAAATGAAATCCTCAAACAATAAGTCAGCTTTGCCACATTCCAGGTAGTTGCATCCAACTTCATGAAAGAAATAGATCCATAATTTTTATTTCTTCAAGTAAAAAAATACTTTTCCTTTAATATATTGGTTTAATTTTATTTGCAAAATATAAGGTATAACTAGATTCTAGCAATATAAATAAATAAATAAATAGCAATAAAACAAAGAATAAAATATATTTATGAAACCTATAATCTCGAACATCTTAATACTTTTTATAGAAAGGCTAAATTCTTATTATCAAATCATCAACATTTTTTATGTGAATTAGACAGTTGTATTAGCAGCGTCATGATTGTATCTTCATAACTGGAATTGCATGTACAATAATTAGACATTGATGAAAGAAAAACCCTGTACAAATTTGTTGACTAGATGACTTGATTGGATATAATCCTTCCAGTATAATGGATGTACACTGAACAATCGTCAAATTACTTGTCGTAAGAATAATGCTCATTGGACAGGGGCAATGACAAAATGGGGGGAGACAGGGTGGTGTGCCAATAGTGATTGGATGTTGCCTTTTTTTCTTCAAATTGTCCAATCATGTATTGACACGTGTCATTTCTGTCATTGAGCATGTCACTATAACATAACTCCTATCGTAAAATGAAACATGATGTAAACCCCCAACTTGTGACAATTCTGAAATTGCATGATCCAATGGTACAGATCGATCAATGCCAAAATGGGTGGTTGCATTTTAGAAAGGACATAGAGAAATATATTTCAATTTGACACTCGATTGATTCGAGTACTCAAAACCTTATCTTTGAATATTTTCAAAGAGTCCAAGCATTCAAGTGTTTGTTCTTATTTCCATCAAGAAAAGTTTAGTCTTTCATTAGTTCAACTCTCAAGCTTAATATAGTGGCTATACTAATTTTTGGAAGAAAGCGTCATCTTAGAATATAGAGGCCCATTTATCATATTAGCACGTGAACAAGAGACAAAATTTATCTTAAATATATTTTCTAAGTTATACCCTAACCATTGCGATTCATAAATTTATATTTAATTTCTTCTAAGTTTTTGCAATTTTTATAATATGGTCCTTGTCGATTGAGGGCAAATATGGTTCCTTTCTTTCGAGAAAGTACATAATCTATTCATTAATGTTGGTCATATTTCCAACGGCAAAATCATAGCAATAAAATGAAGGGAAAATGCACTTGTACAGTCATTAAGAGCTGTAAATTTTACAGCTCTCTCACATGAATGTGGGACCCAGTAATTAATTAATTAGTGGACCCCACATTCATGTGAGAGGACTGTAAAATTTACAGTTTTTAATGACTGTAAATGTAGCAGCTCTCAAATGAAATCCTCAAACAATAAGTCCGCTTTGCCACATTCGAGGCAGATGCATCCAACTTCATGAAAGAAATTAATAAGTCAATAGGCATTGATATAGATCCATAATTTTTATTTATCCGAGTAAAAAAAATTACTTTTCCTTTAATATATTGGTTTAATTTTATTTGCAAAATATAAGGTATAACTAGATTCTAGCAATATATAAATAAATAAAAAGCAATAAAACAACGAATAAAATATATTTATGAAACCTGTAATCTCGAACATCTTAATACTTCTTATAGAAAGGCTAAATTCTTATTATCAAATCATCAACATTTTTTTTTTTTTTGTGAATTAGACGGTTGTAGCCCCCGTTTGGTGCACATTTTTGGAAAAAGAATGTATTTTTACTGTTGATGTGATGGGGAATATGTGGTTGAAAAAGAAGGAAAAGTTATTGATGTGATGGAAAATATTATTTTATTGAAAAATGTGTGGTTAAAAATGAGTAGTTGTGATGTGGAATATGTAGTAGAAAAAGAAGGAAAAGTTATTGATGTGATGGAAAATATTATTTTATTGAAGAATGTGTGGTTAAAAATGAGTAGAAGAATGAGAATGAAAAAAATAATGTGGATCAAACATGGCCGTATTAGGTGCGTTGTGATTGTATCTTCATAAACAAAATACATAAAATTCCTACCATATTTTTATTGTTCGCATCTTGCTTATTTTTAATTTATGATTTCTAAGAGTATTTTCAAGATGTTATTTATTTTTAAACAGCATTTTGATCATAATAAAGATCATCTTTAATAAAATTATATTTTTACACATTCCAACGAACTCTTTATTTTACTTTTTTTCTCAACAACCATTTATTATTTCTCTTAATTTCAATTAATATTTTTTAAAATCTCGATAATATATATATATATATATA
>CAIGRT010076286.1:0-25526 GCA_903798405.1 Fraxinus platypoda | reverse complement strand
ATTCGTGCAACGCACGTGTCAACGATTAGTATTCTTTAAAATCTTATCTTTATTGGACTTATCCACCCATACATACTAATTTATTTTTTAAAACTTGCACTGGAGTTGGGGTAGGCTTGAATTTAGATATTTTGCCTAGTTTTAATACATGTTACTATTTCATCTAAAAATTTAAAGAAATACATTCATTTAAATTTTATCAAAATCATGTGTACATATAAAATAAAAATATATGAGATATAGGATGAGTAAGATGCTACAAACAAACAAAATAACCAGATAGAGTAGAAAAAGATAATCTGGCTCTCATGAGTGTGTGATTGTCTCCGAGTCATCCAAAGTTTAAAGAACGACCTCCTCTTTCACTCGTTGCATGGTGTTTTTAAAGATAATTTTTTCGGAAACATTCCGAAATCCGGTGAGGAGAAAATTAAAGGACATAAATATTTTATTTAAAATTTAATCATAGTCCGAGTATTCTCTCATGTTGCAACCAAATTTAATTTTTAATTTAAAAAAAAAAAAAACTTGAGGCTTAATCCTATGATGATGTCATACAAAGGTCAAATTGAAATCATTATTGTCATCCAATATATTTGTCCTTATATGGCATGGGCTTTATTCTTGGTCTAATTGGACAGATACTCATCACTATAATATATGCATATTCATGTATGTATTTAGTGTGCCTTAATTTTCCACTGGTCCCACCCATATATATTTGTTCATCATCATAATATGATTTTTACGCGCAAATGAAATAAGTGCATAAGCTAATATAGTGTAAATGATTGCTTGAACTTCTCTCTCTTGAACATAGTTCTTCTCGTGCGAGTATCAATTTATCTTTATTACATTTTTGAATTGAATGTTTATCTAAAGGACAATGCTGACTTGATTAGATAAAAAATTTCATTGCGTCATACTAAGTCCTTATTTGATCTTCATTATCTTAAAACTCACTTGACGACGTGAAAGTGTTATAATTGTAGGATTAAAAGTGTGAGATGTGAAAAATGATGTGAGATTGTCTCGGTGTGAATTCGATAGTTATGGTATAAATCAGGATGTACATGTAGTAAGATTGTACTAAATATGTCAACATTTTCATTCTGCAAGTATTCTAAAGTGCATGAACATGCTATTAACTCGACTCGTGTTCAACTTGATTAACTTCGTTCCATTGGCTTGTTACAAAATGGAGAAATTAAACTTTATTTAAGCTCCAAGGATCTTAAGTAACTTATAATGAAACCCAAGTACATACACTCATATCTTTCTTGGAGTGATCTCCTTTTCCTCTCTTATGAGTTTTTGTGGAGGGGAATGCACAAGAGACAGACAGATAGATCCCATTATATATGTGTGTGTGTGTGTGTGTGTGTGAGAGAGAGAGAGAGAGAGAGAGAGAGAGAGAGAGAAAGAGTACTTCCATGATTTATATTGAGACTTGTCGAAAGCCTTGGGATCAAAGGCAAGATCTTAATCATGGCATAGAGGATAAGAGGAATCACAGTCATCTTCCTTTAGTGAGTGTGAAACAGCATATATACTCCTGAAAGAATCACAAAGAGAGATCATTCAATTATTTTATTCTTTCAAGATGCAAAAAATTTCGGCTGAAAATCAGAACAGATGGTTTGAGGTCTGAATTAGCAAGGGTTTATTCATCCTCTCTTTCTTTTCAAGGCTGCTTTAAGATTCGACATTGAAAGTGTAAAGAAGAGAAGTCTTGGGATTTTCAAGTGTTTTAAACGATTAATAGTTAGGTTATGGAGTCTTCAAACGTACATCAGCTTGAAAATCATGTCGTCGAATCTTCTTCTTTAGCTATCCCTTCTTGCTATGGAGTTGGAAGCACCCCAAACACCATTCTGTAAGACTACTCTCTCTCTCTCTAGGCTTGGATTAATTGAATTTGTTTCTGCTAGAAACAACAACGTTCAAGTAATCTTGAAAATTAGGGCATGTACTGATTATAAATATGCAGGAACTCAAATGGAGCTATTCTAAATCCAAGGCAGGAGAGTGAAAATCTATGCACTTCAATTAATGTTTCAATGATTCCAGACTTGGGATTCCATTGGGCTAATGCTACTACAGATCAAAGGTTCACCAGTGAATCTGCTGAAAGGATCAAGAAACAATGCTTAAATAATACTTACCCTAATAGATATACTGAAATCTTGAACAGCCCACAATTAAGAGAGATGCCGTTGAATGATCTCAATGCAAAACTCTTGCTTAGAACTTCTTTTTCTGGGAATCTAACCAGTGGGATTCAGCTTACTTCAGGAGATCTATTATCAAACTCTCCAACTACAGGAAGTGGAAGGGGCTTCAATCGGATATTACCTAGTGTAAATGTTTCGAGTTTGAATCTATCTGCGTCTTTAGCTAATTCAAGCTCTTCGGATATGAACTTGGAGGCACTGGACGTTCTTACATCTTCAAGATTTACTGGGAAGTTTAGCCCGTCTTCGCAAAATGAACAAGGCCTATTTAAAGATTATCTTCCTTATTATGGCTTTGATTATACGAAGCGATCAAACAAAACGCCATTTCATAGCATAAATAAGGTAAGTTCATGAACCTTGTTTATTTTCTTTCATCTTCTTCTACAACCTCCTCTCTAAAGTTAGAAATAATTTTTTTCTTTCACTGATATGTTTCTCAAAAGGGTTTTTTTTGCAGAAAATAGGCAGTTCTGATATTATATCATCTTAATTTCATGTGGTGAGATAGCTTATGCACGTTGATGGACTTCATCTAGAGAGGACACACATTCTATTTTTTAAGTCTAATTTTCAACACTTGTCTCACATGCAAGCATGATTCTTTTTTATTCAAAACTCAACACAATTTTCACAAAAAGATGGCAGCAAGACATGATCAGACATCTGTTAAATCATTTCTCAGTGACTACAACCGTATTCTCAGAGCTGTACCCCTTTCTGCATGTGATTTATACAAAGTTTTAGCAAGCTATTTTCATTGATATATATAGATCCACTTTTCTAGTTTTCTATGGAGATGAAAATCTCGTACATTATTTTTAATTTTTTCTTTTATATCATTCGAAAAACACTTTCTTTTCCTCTTTTCGAATATATTTCCACTAAAAGTGAATTCTTCTTTTATCTCTGCATAAAAGCTACTTCACCCCTTTCACCTTTTAGATTTTGACATGATTGGTATCATTATTCAGCTAAACTTTAGTCTTTGAATTTGAAGGTATCAGCCTTGAGCAATGGAGCAGCACTAGGAAAAAGCACCATCACTATAAAGGAAGGAAAGGAAGTTGAAACAGCAAAACCTCGATTAGATTCACGCGCCGCCTGCTCACCACCCTTTAAAGTATGTTGTATAGATGAAATCAAGAATTGTGCATTAACCCATCAGACAAAGCTTAATAATTTTTCAACGAGTTTCTAAATTTTCAGGTCAGAAAAGAGAAATTGGGTGATAGAATTTCAGCCCTTCAACAGTTAGTAGCTCCCTTTGGCAAGGTACATAAGCATCTTTCCAAACCAGAAACATGTGCATAATCAGTTCATCATTTCCTGCCTGACTTTTGTCTTTACCCATATATTTGACACATACGGAATCTTTGGTAAAGTAAACTCAACAACCTTATTTGATCATACTTTATCAAAAGAGAAAAAGCATCTAAATATTATCCATGATAATGTCGAGTAATTAGTTACATATATAAAAACATAGCACTTAATATCATAGTGTCTCGTAGTCGTATACAATATTGAACAACACAAGTTGCACAAGTATAATTAACAACCTTCCTACATTACCGGACAGGTTTGCCACCTTTCTTGACAGAATACCATTCTGTCAATGGCAAGTTTAAAAAAAAAATAGATAATTTTTGCATCAATCACTTGTTGCCACACCTTCATCAGTCATCCAGAATGTCATCTGATAAAGTGGCATTATTCTTATGATTTCATGAGTTTGTGCATGCTACTCTTAAAGGGCTTTTTCCCTTGATAATGTATAAGTTTTTGGTTTCTTTTAAGCTAATTAATTCAAATATTGAAAATTTTGGGGGGAGAATATTTGCAGACGGACACGGCATCCGTACTAATGGAGGCCATTGGGAATATAAAATTCCTTCAAACTCAAGTTGAGGTACTCTTCTCTTTAACCTAAACATTCTTCTTGCTTTTTGGATATTTCGACTTCTATTCATTAATTCGACGAGCCTTTCAATTTTTTTTTATTTTTTTTCAGACTCTAAGTGTCCCTTACATGGAGTCAACACGGAACAAGATCAATAGAGAAATTGAAGAGGTAAGAAAGTGATATATTAACTCTTTTCTTTTTTCGTAACGCAACATTAGTGACGAAATCCATCATCAGGGACTTGCTGCAGAAAGTGAAAATGAAGATTCAAAGGGAGACCTTACGAGGCGAGGTCTCTGTTTAGTACCCGTGTCGTGGTTAACATACGTAACTGATGGTGGCCGCGGAGCTGTTTGGCCGCCACCTCGCAATGGTGGCGCCACCTAGAATTTTGAATTCGTAAAACCTAGCCATGTGATGTAAAAGAGCTTATTACTTTATTTGTACCAAGCCTTGAAGAAGTAAACTTGAAACTTGAAAAAGTACGAATTTAACTGGTTTTGGTAACATATTATTTTATTCACAGGATTTATTACTAACTATTCGACTAGTTCCTCATTATTTCTTCCTCGTGGTTGCCACTTGAAAAAAATGAGACTAACTTGAATAATATATTCAATAATTAAACGTATCTAAATCTGAATCTTAATTATGTTGTACCATGTCCTAAGTAGCAGAACGTGGGACGACAAGGAATCACGCAAGTTTTCTAAGTAGAAAGCATACACGTCTACACCATGAAGCCAAGGAGTTTGTCAGATGGGAACCTTGCCAGGCAATTGATCGAATGTTAACCAAAGTTTGTGTTAAGGACGAGCCACACACCAGCCGAGGGACCATCACCCGCACCTGTCCAGCTAGCTCACGGCTCATGGATGAGGCGAACTTTATGATGTTTGGATAGTTGTTTAGATACTAGGATAACGTTGAACATGTTAATTGTAGGTAAATCCCCAAGTTGGATACATTTGAATGTAATTGACATAAAAAAAAATGTGAAAATGGAGATAAATTGGAGTTGATTCGATGCAATTGATGATCAATTGGAAGACTTATGGGAGCAATCAGAAGTGATTAACAAGTTTTGAGAGCTAAATTCGATGTTTGGAAAGTTTAGGAACTTAATTGCACACTCTTGGAACTTGTAATCGGATCAATTTTGAATGATTGAGAAATGTCGCGGACCAATTTACAATGAATTAAAGCTAAAGGACTAAGATTCAAAGAAGAAATGATGCAGATTGAACAGAAGATGAACTCTGGGGACCAAATCGATATAGATGAAAATATGAGGACTGCAATCGCAAAGTTTGCGATTGCAAATAACATTTTTCCAGAAACATACCCTTTAAGTCTTTATATTGTGTGATCGCAATCCCTATACTCCTGTGATCTCACAGTTTGGTCCCGAATAAATTATTCTCTTTCATTTTTCAATCAAATACTTTATGAAAACCTTATGGGGCACGAATTTGACCTAGATCTTGTCCTGTATATTCAACCAAAAACAAAACAGATAATTAGAGAGGAAGTTTAGAGGCTCAAATATACATATTTTGCACAATTAAGAGAGCCAATTGAAGATCAAATCATTATTTTTCTTGGAAAGCTTTTGATAAAAGACATATACATATCTTGTACATCAATTGCTTTGAATTTTTGAAGAAGATCAAAGGAGAGAAAATCAAGAACCATTGATGCAATTCAAGATTCGAGACTACTTTCCATCTTTCTTTTCAAACCCTAATTTTCGGGTAATGTTGTCTTTATTAATCTTGTAATCTTATGATGTTTGGATATTTATTTAGATGCTAGGATAACGTTGAACTCTATATTTTGATATTTTAATATTGATTATATAATTTTGACATTAAGACAACTATATGGTGTTGAATATTTGTTATGCTCTTAATGTTTTTAATTAATTAGGCACTGAATGAATTGATACATGATTCATATTAACGTTCAGAAGAAATAACTTATAAGGTTACATACACATTATGAATTCGGTATAGGAATATTACTGGGTCGTGCTTAAGAATATGTTTGATTGATCTCGGGAGGGACTATTGATTATGACATGAACGTTAATCTTCATATCAGATAATTATTGTCAAATTGTGGAATTAATATCAAGGTGGATGAATGTAGGGAAATACGAGATTCCGGTGCTTTATTGACTAATCAAGTAATCATACACACTTCCCACCACGTAGTTAGGTTAGCTAGATTACATATATATTTAGGTTGTTAATATCACTACAGTACTTCACCTATCTATTTTTAATTTTACATTCGATCGAAGTTGGTTTCAATGGAGAACTCGATTAAATACTTATTCCTCATGAGATCGGTACTTGGACTCAACATCCACTTTACTACTTATTCACGATTAGTACACTTACGAGATAAAAATCGATAATACTTCTTTCTTAATCAACATAATTACATTCGAGATCTTTTCTCCCGCACCAGCCTCCGACACATGTTGACGGCATGAAAGACGAATATTTTATTAATTTTCTTTCATGTTCATTTAAATAATTACTTGAAGACGGAGAAGAAGAAAAAAATTATTCACGACAAAATACAATAATATTGTAGTATAGGGAAATTTGGCCAAACGGCCGGATTTGACAATGAATTTGAAGAATGGCCTTTGACCAATATTAAAGAAAAGAAAAAAACTCAAAATGTTTTAAATGGAAAAATGACAAAATTGACCTATATTTAATAGCAAAATATCACTGGTCCTGTTTGAGCCACTTTCTCATTTTCATTCTCATTTTTTTACTCATTTTTAACCACACATTTTTCAATAAAATAATATTTTACATCATATCAATAACTTTTCATTATTTTTCAATCACATATTCCCCATCACATCACAAAAAATGCATTCTCTCCTAAAAAATGTGCATCAGGTACTAATTTCCCTCATTTTCACCTTGTTTTTTCTTCCTCGATCACTATAAAAACCCTATACTCCCAAATTGATCTTCCACTATAAAACGCAATACTCCCACTTTGAGTCTAAGGTCTTCTTCCCAACTGTGTTCTAATGTAGTTTTTTATACATGGATGCATGTGATTTTTTTCTTCTTTTTTCCTATTAGATGATCGTGAAGAATGTCATATAACATATTTTTCCCTTTTTTCAAAGGTAAAAATTCATTGAGTTTCATTCTTTATAGTCAATTTACTGTTTGATTACTCTTATTTTTGGACCCAATAGTTGTTTTGATGGGAGGATCAATTTTTACTTTTAAGTCATGGTTCTACTGGTTTTTCAGAAGGAATAATCCCATCTATTAAGCCTTATTCCAATCTATGGAGTTTTAAATATCTTTGGAACTATGCTAATTATACTTTTAATTGTTATGAATGAGATGTTCAGCGTGTGGTATTAAGTATTGATCTATTGTTGATGCAGGTGAACTAATTAGAACAAGACGAAGTTTTTCCTTTCATTTTTTTCCTTTTGATGTGCATCTTTACAATGTTAATGCCTTTAAGTTAAGCGCTAGCCTTTCAATTGTACATTTTTCAGTTGTATTGTTGTTATCTCATGAGAACGGCAAAAGTGTTGATGCATTTTCAAGTTAAATGTTTGTCTTTCAATTGTACATTTCTTTTTAGTTTGTTGTTGCTTGTACATTTCCTTTTCAGTTTGTTGTTATCCCATGATAATGGCACGGGGGACGTTAATGAAAATATAATAATTCATGAGAACGAAACAAGTGTCATTATTGAGAAGAAAACGACTGCGTCGTTTTGTTTGTAACATGGTTATAAGCGGCGAAGCCCATCCGTGCCCCGAAAACTAATAAGTTGAACTCATTTAAATTGTATGATGGACATGTCATTTACAAAAGTTGAGAGATATGTCCATTACTTATAGGACGTTGCATTGGAATTAAATCAAAATATAGGATAAATCAACAGAACGACACAAGTGCAGTTACTGAAAAGAAAACGGCCCATGTATCGTTCTGTTTGTAAACACGATCATATATTTTATGTCATTTTAACCATTCTTTGTCACATGATCGACTTTTCTGTCTTACGTACGTTATGGTGTGTAATGCTTGAGGGCGTTATGTTGGAAACAAATCAAAATACAGGAGAAATCAATATAACGACACAAGTGTCCTTACTGAAAAGAAAACGGCCCATGTGTCGTTTTGTTTGTAAACACAATTATAAGCGGCAACATCTTATCCTTGCCTCGAGAATCAATAAGTTGAATTCATTTAAATTATAAGATGGACATATTATTTACAAAAGTTGAGAGATGTGCTCATAACTTATATTCTAATGAATCAGTAGAATGATTTGTGCTTTCTCCAACTCAATATCATATATTTTATGTCATTTTAACTGTTCTTTGTCACATAATCAACTTTTATATCTAACGTATTTTAGGGGATCTAATGTTTGAGGGCGTTACGTTGGAAACAAATTTAAAATATATGAGAAATTAACAAACGACACAAGTGCTGTTACTGAGAAAAAAATAACTCAGGTGTCGTTCTGTTTGTAAACACGATTATAAGCGACGAAGCCCCATTCGTGCCTTGAAAATGAATAAGTTGAACTCATTTAAGTTGTAAGATGGACATGTTATTTACAAAATTTAAGAGATATGCTCATTGCCTATATTCTAATTAATCGGTAGGATGACTTGTGCTTTCAACAACTCAATATCATATAATCTATGTGATTTTATCCGTTCTCTGTCACATGATCAACATTTTGTCTTACATACGTTATGGTGTGTAATGCTTAAAGGCGTTATATTGGAAACATATCAAAATATAGGAGAAATCAACAGAACGACACAAGTGTCGTTACTGAAAAGAAAACGGTCCATGTGTCGTTCTGTTTGTAAACACGAGTATAAACCGCTACGGCTTATTCTTGCCCCAAAAACTAATAAGTGGAATTCATATACATTGTAAGATGGACACGATACGTGCAAAAATAAAGAGATATGCTCATTATTTAATCGACATGAATCGGTAGGATGACTTGTACTTTAACCAATTTGATAAGATATAATTTATATCATTTGGATCATTCTTTGTCACATGGTCAACCTTTGTGTCTTACATATGTTAGGAGGTCCATTGTTGGACGTCGTTGCATTGAAAAAAATATAAGAGAAATTAACAAAACGGCACAAGCGGGTTACGAATGTAAAAATGACACTTGTATTGTTATGTGTGTAAATACGAGAGTAAGTAGCCACGTCTCATTCGTACCTTGAGAAATAATAAGTGAAACTTATATACGTTGTAATATGTACATAATATGTACAAAAGTTGAGAGATATGCTCATCGACTTAATCGACACATATGACTAGGATGATTTGTGCTGTCACCATTTCGATAACATAAAAGCTATGTCATGTCAATCGTTCTTTATGGCATGGTCAACCTTTCTATGTCACAAACGTTAGGAAGTCCATTATTAGAAGTTATTTCGTTGAAAAAAAAATATCAGTGAAAACTTTGGAATGACGCAAGTGTCGTGACTGGACATCAAAACAGTACTTGTGCTGTTACGTCTGTAAACACGAAAAAGTAGCCACGGCCCATTCGTGTGCTAAGAAATAATAAGTGGAACTTATTTACTTTGTAATATGCACATGAAATGTATAAAAGTTGAGAGATATGCTCATTAACTTAATCGACACATATGAGTAGGACGACTTGTGCTTTCACCATTTTGATAATATAAAAGCTATATCATTGTCAATCTTTCTGTGGTATATACGTTAGGGAGTCCAGTATTAGAAGTCATTTTGTTGAAAAGATCAAACTACATTAGATAAAGATTAAAGTATCGTTTTATGTAGCAGATAACGACTAGAGTGGCGTTCTACGTTCCAGATAATAGTTGAAGTGCCATTATCATTCAATAGATCCAAACAAAACAAAAACACACACTAAATACATAAACAAAACCAACTAAATATTATTTAATGTTGTATTCAATAACAATTTATATGAAATTTAAAAGTATCTTTCTTCTTTCTTCAAATGTAAATGGAATTTTTCGTTGTAGATAATATCAAATTCTTGTTCAGATGCTCAAAAGATACTCAAAATATGTGAAATTTTTGATAAATGACGGAATTTAGAGTAGCAAGCTCAATAGTTGAAGATAAGAAACGGATAATTGTGATTTGAGAATCAAAATTTGAATTGGAGAATTAATTGGATTGATAGGGTGCAGGGCCGGTTTTGCGTAGAGGCGAGTGAGGCTCGAGCCTCAAGCCCAACATTGGAGGGGCCTTAGATTTTAGCCTATTTCATTCTTCCCTTTTTTTTTTCGTTGATAAAACGTTTGAAACATTATCGAGTTTGTTATTTGATTATAATATAAATCTTTTGTATAATATATTTTATTTGTTATTTTATTGTTAGGTATTTAAATTAACAAGTTAAATATTGAATCCATAATACACGTGTAGATTTTGCATGCATTCTACCATTTTGGGGCCTAATTTATGAAATTTGCCTCAGGCGGCACTGATAGGATGTTAGGGTCTTTTCTCATGGTGAGGATATTTATGACAATTGACATTGTTTATTTATTTTATTTTATAATTGGAGGTCATGCTAAATGCATTGTTTGACTAGGCTGTTTAACCAATTCACCCGTTTGTATATGGCATTATTATAGAATATATGAATTTGAAAACGCAAGTGGAAGTGGGACGGTTACATCCGCAAGTTTATAAGCGATCCATATTCGGTATTCCTCAGCATATTCCCGCCTAAAATAGCATCAAACCATGATTCTGCCGCCACGTGGCGGCTGAGCCCCGCCATTTTGCTTGCTCAAAACTCACGGCTGCACCGCAACTCGAATTCAATCTCAACTCCGAACTCTGCAATTATTATTGCAAATTTTCTACCAAGCCGTAGATTCAGAGCTTCTACTCTTCTATACATACAGAGTGCGTATCTATTTTCTGTTTCTGAACCATGCCGCCTTTATAGTATTGGAGTAATTTATTGTTCAATTATAAAGGTTTTCTTGTTTCGTTTCTTTTTAATATGTTATTTCGTGTTGCTGTGTTGCATATACAATTGCAGAGGTGCTGGAATTTGACGAATAATGAGTTTTTACACTGCTTTTTAGTTTAAATTTTTGTGTTGATGGAAATTTGAGGTATGAATTGGGACTGTTGGAAAGGCTATCCAGGATTCACTTTCCATGTTATGCGCCGATATTAAAAAAATAAAAAATCAACTTTAAAACTGTGAATTTATGCTGCTCGTGAGTTGGTAAATGCCAACTTTAACCTTTTGGTATTTGATTTACTTCATACTTCAACATCTAAGGGTTAAAATTTCTGAATACTTTGCTAATGCGCTTTGGACCTATGGCTTCAAATTCATATAATAAAACAATCGCACTTGACAGGATGGTTTCGAGTTATTATAGATTTCAAATTCTAAAGCATTCTATCTTGAACTGATGAGATCAAAATGCGTCATGCAAACTTTGGACTACAGCAAGAATCTAAAATTTGCAAAACTTACTGGTGTTGATAGTCAGGCTTCCAAAATTTAAGGGGTGGATGACATTCCCAATTCTTATTTCAATTTTGTTGCTATGATCCTATATTAGAATTCTGACGGAGTTATGGCAGAAAGAGCTATCCTTTTTTCTAGGATTTTCAGGCGCGCTCTTGAGTGAGGTGGATTGTGATTTCCAAACATTTTTGGGTAACCCAAGCCTCACTTGTGTGTAAAATAAATTTAGTGCAGGGTTGGTCCAGACTCCAGAACCTTATAACAAGAAGGAAATTTTCATGTTGTGTTTGTCTTCTGTGAGTTGATTTGTTTACATAGGGTGCCTAGTCATGTTGCTTTGCACGAGCCTTAGCCTCTTTTGCATGACCTTTTGCCTTTGGCTGGATCTTGTCACTGTAATTTATCTTCAATGCAATTAGTTTAATATTTCATGAATATACTCATTTTGAATCTCATCTCTTCTTGATTTATCATGGATCCATCTAAGCATTGTCATCTAACATGAAAATTCATTCTCTACTTGTTTTATCACATGTTTATCTCAACATTTTGTTCTCTTGTTCTTTGCTTAAGGTCTTTATGCATAAAATAAAGTCCATCTTGCAGTAGTTGTATCAGTTCTTCATAATGGTAATTCCCACAAAACAGACAGGTCATTTGTATTCTCAGCTCTCAATGATCTACATTTTTTGAAGGCAGAAAGCTCAACGATGAAAAGCCAAAACCTGCTGAATGACAAACTTCTTTGCAGACAAGACTTCGGTGTTGATACCATAGTGGAGGTGGCTTTCTCTTATCTTTTTCCCCTGTTATTGCCTTGATGTATTTTCTCAAATTCTTCTTCACTTATGAGCTATCAAATTGTGCTGCTATTTTAGGCTTTTATGCTAAGGTTTATGAGGCGTCTGTACAAATAATTTGGCATCAAACGTCTCCCCCAACCAATTCAAAAATGTGCAATATAGTTTCTGACCTAATTGTAATGCAGTGAGCTAAATTTGCTGGACCTCTGGTTCTTTACATCAATAGAAATATTTCTAACATCTGCTTTTTTAGGACTCCTCGTTCCTTCTGTGATTTGGAAAAATTGAACTACAAAGCAATCAATAGATTTGATCTAACTGCCCAGCTCACATGTCTAACCCCAAAAAAGTGATAATTTTGTCATATGATGTTGGAAAGAGCTTGATGTTAAAGTTGATAATATTGATGCACATACCCTCATCCGTCTTTCACATGCTTCTTATCTCTCAAGTGGTTATATCATTGCCAGGATTTTGACTTCAAGGAGTTGGATGAAGTTCGAAAATACTACCCTCAGGGTTATCATGGTGTAGACAAGCAGGGAAAGCCTATTTACATCGAAAGATTTGGTAAGGTTAACGTGGACAGACTTTTGAAAGTCACAACATTGACTCGTTATGTGAAATACCTAGTCCAGGAGTTTGAGAAGACTCTTGCAATCAGGTATCCAGCATGCTCCACTGCTGCAAACAGACACATTGACTCCAGTACAACAATTCTTGACGTTGAAGGAGTGGTAACTACAGCTTCTTGTTAATAATTATATAGTTCAATTGCCATCATTCAAAAGAAATTTCTATATGGTTTGGCTTCATGCCTTTCATTCTGTTGTTTAGGGCTTGAAGAGTTTTACTAGGCCTGCTCGAGAAGTCCTTATGCATCTGCGGAAGATTTATGCTGATAATGATTCTAAGGTATATCTCAAAAGTTATCCAAGTCTTTATTGTTTTCTACTGCATAAAATCCCAATCAATTCATTTGTCTAAGAAACAGAGTTAATAGCAAATAATTTTGCAGACACGTGGCCAAATGTTTATCATAAATGCTAGTCCCGGATTTAAGCTGCTTTGGAATGCTATCAAGCCTTTTATTGACCCTGATATGGCTTCCAAGATTCAGGTATGTTCATATAGTTCATCATGTAAATTAAAGTCATTGTATGTTATAGCAGCGTAATGGATAAAACTAACTGTTTTTCTTATTTTTCTAGGTTATTGGCAACAAATATCGAAGCAAATTGCTCGAAATGATTGATGAAAGGTAACTGGAGTCAATTTGGTCTTGCCAGTCATTCTAGTTCAGTCTTTAATGGTTCTGCAACTCATCTAAATCATTGTGGGCAGTGAGCTGCCTGATTTCCTAGGCGGTAGCTGTAACTGTATGTATGAAGGAGGTTGTATGAAGTCGGATAAAGGGCCGTGGAAACACACATATATTGCTGAGTCAGGATCCGAAACTGAAGATACAACACCTGGCTCAGCAAATTCAGATTTAAGGTAGGCTTTTTCTGAGAAAATAGTAACAATTAAATAGCATTAAGGATATTTGGCAAAAATCTTGGTTAAGATTGAGTATAATTGACTGTTTGAAGAATGTTATTTGTCCGGGATTATTGGATCAAAGAGCAAGCTTTCGTAGAATCAAATTGATTTGTTTAAGTAGATTCACATTGACGTACAATATTACCTATGCTAATATACATGTTGATACCTGCTTTGTCTGCTATTTGATGCCTTTCAAGATTGTGTGTGGAGACTGGATTAGTTTCTTATTATTGTACATTTGCGTACATCGTCTTCTTTATACCTAGAAATTTTCCTCGCTGTTGCTGAAAAAATGGCAATCCTAGTCATCGTGAAACTAATTATTTCAGTGACATGTTTGGTAAGGTGTATTAGATAGTATTGGACATTCTGAACGAAGAACATGCCATGGAGATTTCTCCGGTGTAATTTACCCTGAAACTTGTATTTGGGATTAATCATTTAATATGGCAATCCTAGGTTAGAAGTGCCTGAATTTGATGTAGTTCGTATAGACATTTTTGTTCTTCAATTGATATTATTTACTGGGACTATCTTATGTTAGTTATGTTTTCATATTACTCATTTTATTGAAATTTTTTGTGAGAATTTATCTATCGGGTTTGCATTTGATGAACTTTTGTCTTTTTGTTGATTTATATAATAGCAGGGACTCATTTACAGTCTAGTCAGGATCTGAAGCTGGAGAAACTGTAAGCAAGAATAATACAGAATTGGGGATAATTGGCTGAAACTTGGTAACTTCTTTACCAAGGTGAAGTGTATAGTACTAATATTATCAAATAAGAATATGGAAGTCTCGTACATTATGCTATTTAATATAATCGAGCATAATGTACCAAACATTCCCTGGGCATATGTATTGCCCAGGATCAGTGGATGCATGCAAATTCTTTCGACGAATCAACGTCAATTTACTTTGTTGTACATATGATTTATTGATTTATTGAATAATAGTTTTGTAGCCATTTATCCATCAATTTTCTCAACCTTGTACCTTTTGCTATTCTTGAAATCCGTCCTCAATTTGTATCTAACATTCACTGGGTATGAAGTATGAACCTTCCATTTCCCTTTAGTAGGGGAATGAAGCAAGGTTCATTTTAATCCACTTTTGACTGTTTTTATGTCAATGAAAAGTACAACCACCACCCTTTCTCACCACACGGTAGCTAAAGGTATAAAATGAACCAGGTCGTATACACAACCGATTTAATACAGACAGAAATCCTAGTCATTTCAAATACATGCAAAGAACTTATAATCCTTTTCATTGCAACCACAAGCGCAATAAACTCGTCCATATTTCCATTTGCCTGCATAGAATTTATGTTCTGGGATCTGAAAAAACTCCACAATGTAAGTGATTCAAGCAGAAGATACCTGAATTTGGCTGTCCCAAGTCTTACAAGTTGAGTACTGGAAATTAAGCTCCTCCCTTATCCCACCCAGAACAGTCCAATTCAAGAATGCCAAACACAATGATGTTAACTAAGATTGAATATATGAGACTAGTGTACCGTGTTCCTATACACAATCCTCTTGAGCATGAATAAATAACCCATCCGGTATAGTACGATACAATACAACACAACGAGGTCCATCTTCCAGAACAAAGTATACAGGTATTTTACAGAAACTATCAGTCCACTAGGCCTAGAGTCCTCCAGTAAAGTACATATTCCAACATGTCATTTCGGTAAAGGCCAGTAATCTTTTTTCACAAGTTTGGGAATTTGCAAAAATGGGAGCATTGAATACCAAGTTAATACATATCCAGCTGTACGAGTAAATTCTTCATGTGGGGTGAAATAGAAGGTAGCAAAGTAGTTGATTCATCTGTCTTTGTAGGAAAGAAAAATCTCACATGTCTCTTTCCTGATGTCTTCAAATTATCTCCAATTTCTGCAAAAATCATTATGGTTAAGAACTAAAAAGTGAGTATAGTTGAGGCAAAACCTGAAAGGAATAATATAACTTACATAACTTTTCAGTCCGTATATTGCAAAGAGAGATTACATTTATAGATTACAAGGATTATACAATCAAAGTATTATGAAAATAATAATAGAAAATAAAAAGGGAAAAAAGATCCAAGGACAACATAAACGATTTTCATATCCTTAACACTGACAAGTGACAGATTACTGATTTATGTTCTCAAACATAAATAAATGACGTATATTAAAGAGAGCACGAATATGCAACTTAATTTTGTGCCCTCAATCACATTCTACCACCTTGGTCAAAATCAATCAAATATGTCAACCTCATATTCTAAAAGTGATCATCTATATTCTCAAACATAAACAAATGGCATATATATTAAAGAGAGCACAATATGCATCTTAATTTTGTGCCCTCGATCACATTCTACGGCCTTAATTAGTGGGTGAAATTCAATCAAACACATCAACCATATATTCTCAAATTGATCATCTAAAGACTGTGATGATGAGGCATCAAGTGTCCTTCTAGCTAGATATTGCCAGAGTTAGGACCAAAACAAGAGAGATATTCATTGGGTAACAGAAGTTTATTCAGATCAGAGTTTGTGATGATGAGAGGAAATGATAATGAAGAAACGACAGGTGGTCAAGTTTGCATAACATCAAAAGTTAGGAGAAAATCAGGATTGTAGATGATTTTGATCTATTTCTGCTGTTCTTTATGCAGATATATATTTATTTCCCAGTCTGAGCATCCATTAATAATAATAATAATAATAATAATTTAATCCAGCTAATAGCTTAATTTCCACTTAAGAAAAGTCGTGTCTGTAAAACTTTACCTGCATAACATACACATGCGCAAGCATGAACACACACAAGTTGACAGTTCCAAAGTACTCAGAACTCAACATAGGCAATAGAACTATAAAATGGGACGCTAAAATTAGAAGCCGATGAAGTCCCAAAAAGTAAACTTAGATGCTATGGCACGCCAAGCTCATATATTAGTTACACAAGTAGAAACATGAAAGGCAGTTTAAAGGACTATAAATTACCAGCATTATGTTACAGTTTGATACAGGAAGCATCTTCAAAACATTAAATTAATTTGAGAAGTTTCCTTGATGCTCTCACTATTGTCAACTTCTTCGGCAGCTCTCTTCATCTTGACATAGCAGCTGACTATCTGCTGATCTAACTCGTAGTAGTACTCCATTTTCTTCAATGGTTTCATGTCCAGGTCAATAAAAGATGCCTAGCAAATTTCCATTTCAATGAGCCATGAATAAAACGAGAATAGATACAATGCATAAAGATAATTCTAAAACTACTGATGTCTTCAACTTGGCATATTAAATTTATTTTCCTACACGTTAATCAACATCAGCAATGTTTATAGAGAAGGTAACAGGAGATAAAAGGAGGTCTCATGTGAATTCTATGCGACCTAATGATCCATAGGCCATTCCACATTACAATATGCATAAAAAGCTTTTCTGCGTGATTATGCATAGCTTATAAAAATATCTATAATTTTAGAAAGAGAGAGATAGAAAAACTAAATCTAGTAATGTAGTTCAAGTTAATATGATTTCAATAAATAATGCCCATAATTTATTGAAGATTTTTGTAGAAAAAGGAAATGTGCACTTTTAATTAAAAGATCAAATTGAATCTTATTTGATGCTTAAAAGCACCCATTTTATTTCTAGAAGCTGATAAGTAATAATTATTTTGGAGAAGTTGTTCACCTTGTAATCAAAAATTTGATTGGTTGATTCTAGATAGACAGTGCTACATGAAGACTCCAGGTCCCCGTTTTCTCTGGATTTGAAACTAATCATCATACTTAAGTCCTTGGCGGTAGCAGATATCAAGTAGTCCCTCACAATTTTTAAGCTTTGATCCCTTGGAATTGAATGCAGAGATGCATATCTTTCCTTTTCACATTTTTGTCTGCAGACCATACAAGGCTGAGAAACAATATCATAATATGAATGAATTGCCCCTTCAATGTCAATAATATCAAGCTTCTGGACTTCAAGAACTCGATTTACTAATCCTGACTTGTAAATTGATTCAGCAACAAGCTCGAGGAAATATTTCGAGCGCATACCATCTTCTGCTCGAATGACATGCTTCAGTGCATAATCAAATGCTTGGTCAACCATACAATTTGTACGGTCTGCAACACCACCCAAGCCTCCAAAAATAAGCGAACCATTTAAGAAAACCCTGAAATTGTTCTGAGGAGTCATCAACAGGGACTTCATTGCATTTTGTACTCTGTCCTTTGATCCAGAAAACAAATCCAGTGGATCATATTTACTAATATGTGATATCTGTTACAGAAACATGTGAAACTTATCTATATTAAATCATACGTTCATAGAAACATGTGATATAGCTACAAATGTAATAATTTCAAGAAATGTAAATCCAGTAAAAAACTTGAAATATTGCATTTAGAAATCCATCAAAATGATTCTCTCGAGAGGGAGGAACATATCTAAAAACCAATATTACCTTCCCCTTACTCAATTTCAGAGCCTGGTACATTTCAAAACGAGTAATACTTCTCTTGACAGCATTTTCTGGTGCTATAAATTGTGAAATAGGAAGAAATCCACATTTGGGCTGTTGAAGAAAAGGTGAAATAGGAGTGTTCTTTAGTTTAAATAATTATTGAGTATACATCTCAAAAAGAATTAACACTAAACAAATACCATAAAGAGAAGTATAGAATATGAATATCACAAGACTCACCTTTATCTCAACAGACACGCAGAAGTCTTCTTTGATAATACCTGAGACTGAAAATTTACACCATCATTAGCAAATCATTAACGCAACATAAGTCACTAACGTTATGTCAGAAAATTTGTCAAGAAGTATTTAATGCATTTCTTTAGTAAATCGAGTTAGATAGGATTTTAATGTTCATTTGGATTATACTTGTCTATACATGTTAAAAACTAGATAAAAACTACTTATAATTAAGTTAATAATTGACATCCATTAACTGCAGCGCCCAAAAAATCAAAAAGATCAAAGCCATCAGTGAATCCTACTGAAAACACGTGTTAGCATGTCCTAAATCCATGGGGACTACTGAGATGAACAATGTACAAGGTGAAGGTGAAGGTAAACTTGTAAGCCGGTTCTACAGTGACAAGTTAGGACCACAGACTTTATCTTGGTAGCCAAGGATGGGTCTGGGTTGTTTCTCTACCCCTCTGAGGAGGGGAGAGCCTAGGGCCCCAGTCCTTGCCCCGAGGGTCCGGGTAGCATCTCCCACATCGCCTAGGTCTCTCTCGACTCTCAATGATGTGCAGTGTATGAGGTAAAGGAAAATTCGCGGAATAAGATGGTTTTACACTAATGAGTAAGAGCCATGGACCTTATCTACAGACTCATTCCATGGTACTTTCAACTCCTGCCTTTTATTAATTTACAGGATGCACTTTCAGAAAAATCTATTAAATACTATATCCTCAATTTCCAATTTGAGTTCTTAGTCATGTTCTTACATATTCTTTCATTCAACTACATTGGTTACATAGAATACATCAGTATACAACTGACAGAGGCATTAAGTATTTTCACACCTATACCGCATAGGTAGATATCAATGAAGAAACATTCTGTAGAGCCATACAACAATTTCTTTTTTCCAAACAAACAAAAAGCATCTGTAGGAAAACAGATGGGAGAGAGGGGACTTCCTAAATCTGCTAAAAAAGCATGCAACAGAATGTTAAATAAATTTCTGCATACAAGATCATGACTTTTTCAAATTATATAACGTACAAAAGATATGTAACGCTCGTGCACCACAAATTGAGGCTAGCAAGAGAAAGATTTGTCTTTCAAAAGCTGTTAGAAGACAATTTGATACCATGAGGGAAAATTGAATGATCGGTAATCAAAAGCACAGAATCACATCGGGGATTGACTTTGGCATCATCAACTCTCCAAGAAGGACGCCGACAAAGAACTTTGTTTTCAACTGCCTCCAAAAATTCTCTGGACACAAGAACACGAATCTGACAACAGCACAAAACAAGCTCAATGTCTCAGTTATCCTTGGCTATAATGATTATATTATGAACTATGATGTTGATTACAAAACAAACCCATCGTCAATTTCATGTTTCATTCATTAGACAACAATTCATTCATCATTCAATTGTTATATTTAAAACAAGGAGACATAACGAACGTTTTATTTAATCTTAATAACTCAAACAGCCAGAATAAAGGGTCAATTGTTAATGCTTCCATATAACGTGTAACACAATAACAAACTGGAGTTTATGCCTCATTAAAGCATGTAATATACTATATCAGTTAAGTGTAAACCTCGCCAAGTCACCATTGGAAGAGGAAGAATCACATGGTGTGAAGGATAAAACAGTCAGTGAACAGTGACAATTATAACAAACAGTGCTCCTGGATAAGTGAGCAGTATAGCAACAAGGCAAAATGTAGCAGTATAATTTTCAATTGAGTAAATTTATAAACCATGAGGACGGTAATGATCTTAAGGTATATTGAAAAAAAAAAATCAGGGGGAGATAAGGACTCAATATAGCTGCAAAAATATTTTGCTTCAGAACCAACAAGGCTATAAAAAATTACCCCGGCATCAACATGTTTGGAACCCAACAACGGGCACATTACTTGCTGCACATATAGTTGCTCTATAATTTCCCGCGTAGGTTCTGAAACAATGCCTTCAAGTTCCCCCCATAGGAGGCATTCATGCGTGGTAAGAGCAGAATCACCATTGTATTCAGATCCATTCCTTGGAACTTTTCTTATCCGTAGAACTTTTCCGACCTGGATGGGACATAAAATGTTGGAATTCAGAAATTAATATACCTAAACTATTTACTCATACCACAAACTTCACGCATCAAAATTCTTTTTATGTGTTCCATACTTGTATTTTAGAATATAATGTAATTTCATCTTGTTCTTTAATCCAACAAAAAGATTTTCCCTCAGGTGAAAAAAATTAATGTCAGGCTAATTACTCTTCTGGTGCTTAGGAGATCTGTGGCCTCCCTCTTTAATGAGGTGTTCTAGAAAGTGCATTTAGGCAGCGCTTAGGCGTGCCTAGGTGGGGCAAAACGCTTTGCCTTTGACAATAAGCTCGAATTAAGTGGTGGCGTGCATAGGCACACTTTATTGATTTTTTTTAAATTTTATTTTTTTCCCTTTTTCAAATAACCTTTTATTTGACTTTAGTTTATTAACTTTTTTATTATTTTTTTTTTTTAAATGCTTTTATTTGACTTTAGTTTTAAATTTTTAAATGACTTTACTTGTACAAAAGTCAAAAATGACTTTATCCAATAAAGATTTAGAAAGATTTAAACTACGATACTATCTATATTATATAATTATGATTTTGAAACTATAGTTTTGTTGGAAATTTCAAAAATATGTATGAAATTTCTATAAATCTGTTAAGTAGGACGTGTCTAGTTGAAATTTGAAACTATGAAAAATGCTTTAACTTTTGCATTTCGAAAATTTGAATTCTATTAGGTAGGAGTTGTTTATTTGAAAATGTAAACTATGAAAAATAATTTAATTTTTGTATTTCGTAACTTTAAAAATTGTATAATTGACTAATTATAGAAATTATTAAGTAAATATAATATTTTATAATTTTAGATATTTGGTATATATTATTTTAATTATTAAACGATTTTTAGAATGATTAAGTATTTAAAATAATAATAAAAATAAGTAATAATTTTTTATGCCTATGCATGTACCTAGGCCTCGCCCAGACTTGTAAAGCTTGAAGCTTGATACCTACGTCTAATCACGCTTTACGCCTTTTAGAACACTGTTTTAATGTGCTCATATCATTTATCAATTTTTCACAATAGTCTCCATTCAACATTTGAAACATGGAAAATTCCTCTTTTTTCATTTTCACTTTCTCCCAAAAAATATCCATAATGCACCAGAGTGGTTCAAAAGAAGGCAACTCCAGAAAATCACTTCCTCAGGTAAACCTAGGCCCAGTTTGGTTAAGATTGTATAAATAATTATAATTATTTGAATGATCAATTGTTGGAAGAAGAAAAGCTAAACATTTCTATAAATATTTAGAAGTGAATCAGTTTTCCCTGATGAAGGTAGTAGCAATAAATAGCTAAAAGGGTCCTTTCTCTTCTAAAATTGAAATGTTAAAGCCAGTATTGATATACTATATCAAGAGAGAGATCTTAAATTTTAGAGGATAAGAAAAAATAAAACCCGAAATCAGTCAATTCAATAAAAGCTAAGAGTAAAAAGAAAGGAGAAAACACACAAAATCAGGAAATTTTCCACAATAAGCAAGAACCAGATTGACTGCGCCTTCTCCTTTATAAGCCCATTCCAGCGCGTCTTTTGCTTGCAACACCATCGCCATTCACTGCCCACAAAAATACATTAGCATTATTTAACATGGAGTGGAATATATACACACGATACAAAAATGTAATTCTCAGTATACCTGCATTCGGTAATTGGAATCAGTGAGAAGGAATTGGAGATTTAGCAGTTTAGAGAGAGAGACAGACAATGAGAGAGGGTCGATGGTTTGACTAGCGGTGGATTCAGGGACGGACTTTAGATTTTGAGACCTAGGTTGATCTTTAAAAGTTGGGCCCTCAAGTAGTTGTCTTTTATTCAGCCAATCCCTGGAAAATAAGCTCAAAAGAATAAAGGATACTATACTTTTTTGGTTTTTTTTTACCTACTCCACTAACACAAATCTTCATCAAATAATATGATAATCACCTCATCTACAAATATGAGCATCAAAGGAGAGAGATATTTATTTAAACCAAACCAAATATCAACAACAATAATCAAGAATGAACCACTTCCAATTGAAAGCAACAGATTTGACTACAGATCATTGATTCTTAGAAAGTGAGAATTCTACCCACAGCAAAGTTAGAATCCCAACGAAAGACAAAATTATCAACAAAATGTTGCTTCTAGTAACTTTTAAGCACAACTGAGCATAAATTTTGTCTAAATGATCAAATCTATCTAATCAAACAGAAATACAATAAAAATTAGCAACAAAAGCCAAGTGACTAAATGCAGCACAAACAAAGAAATACAACAACGAATGATGAACAAAATAGAAAAGAAAACAACAATCCCAAGATATTCTTCTACACAAAGCTAACGCAATTTCAAAATATATCCTCTGCAAAAGGGAAAGGTGGAATCTAACAGCACAACCAATAATTAGCCAAAAAAAAAACAACCACGTCTCAGTCGAATACAACACTATTACTTATCTTGGGACATTATTTCAGCCAAATCCATAGAACAAAATCTATTCAAAGCTAACCCAACGTAAAATTCTATACAGAACGAAGAAAATTAGAAACGAATAAATTTATAGCAATAAGCATTGCCCATACACAGATATAGAACATAACAAGTACTATTAAAGATATCTGTGAATTTACAAAAACCCAATAAAAGTTTTACCAAAATAGTCTACTTCTACCCTTGGGATGAAATCAAGTTAGTTTCAGTATGCGAGAAGACATACTCAAATTGCTGAAGCACGCTTTATTGCAGTCGATTGATGACCATTGTCGGAGCAGATTGGATTTGGGTTGAATTCGGGACTAAAATCGGTTTGGGAGCAGATGAAACAGCCGTCTGAGGCTCTCCCCTTTTTCACCCTTTCGCAGGCTCTTTTTCTAGTACAAGTGGGGGCATTGGGAGTATCAATTCGACCTTAATTGTTGACGAAAAAAAGGTCCACAGAATTTAAGCATTGGATATAACTTCTTGCTTTTCAAAGATACCCACTTTTTCTGATCTAAGCACTAAAAAAGGTTCATAAAATAATTCAATCCACATAAATTTGCATACTTTTTTCTTTCTACTTTTCCTTTTCGAATTTTATCCCTCAATCGAGTAACTAATGCGGCGAAAAAACCATTTTGTCGAGTTTCTTTTTCTAGCTCATGATTCTTGTTGTCGCGGAATTCTATTAAACCTATGTTTAAATTGGATAAAAAAACATTTTTTTGTAGATTTGATAAAAGTTGGTGAATTTGGAATGAAAAGTTGATAAAAGTAGTACGTCTCATCAAATGTGCGTTAACAGGGACTTAATATCGCATGCATTCTCAATATAAGTTTTATCCCTATTTGATAACAATTATTTTAAAACTTTTTAATTTTCATACTCATTTTCAGATGCACATTTATATAATAAAATATTTTACACGTAAATCCAAAATTTTTATTTACTTTTTAACCATAGATTCTCCAAAAAATCATTATTCAAGACTCTATTTTCTTAAAATAATGGCCATCAAACCGGGGCGGTATATTTATACACAAATTTTCGGGAGATCTAATTGCATTTTTATGTCATTTTCTTAGTACAAGTTTTTTTCTTTTGAAATCGAATTTCATTTCTCCTCAAGTTGTGATAATTACATTGACACTTTGAAGGAATGTGGCCACTTTCCCTTCTTACAAACGTAGACGTAATATAATTTTTTATTTTACAAATTTGGAACAAACTCAAGAAAATCAGCGATTAATTATAGTGTATCTAGTTTTCGTTGAGATTCGGAGTTCTACCTTAAAAGCAGTATTCTAAAATGTACACATATACTTAGCATATGCCTGCATATTCTCAATGCATTTTTGAAACGCATCGCATATGGGGTATATACATGGAAATGCAGTCAAACTCATTTCGTTGACCGCGTATGCACGCTTAAACGCCAAAATGAGCACTCGTTTGTGTTAAAAATTGTGTCAAAATTAATATGACAGCTCAATTCATTTTTATAACTTAAAAAAAAAAAAAAAAAAATTGAGCGCAACAAATATCAAATTAGCCTAAATCACCCAAATCATGGATTATATACAGCAATCTATAAGATTTCGACGCTTAGAAAAAGTCAAAATCAAAACAGATTTTTTCGTAGAGTTGCAAACTATCTACAGTGAGCTCGAGTCTCATTCTAGTAGTGCACAATCTTGAATTGTTGAAGGTTGTGATGTTGAGGATGAGGTTGCCAATAATATTTTATCATCTACAAAAAGTAATATAAATTTTTGAGTTGTAATAAGAGAGCACGATGAAGATGATTTTGTATTGGATGACATAGAAGATAACTTAGATGAAGAAGAGAAGATTGAATTGCCAAGTAATTATAGCATTTATGATTTTGAGAAATAGTTTTTGTTGAAAATTTGAAGAGTAATAGTGTGTTTGATTGACATGGAAAATATATCATATAAAAAAAAAAATTTTATTGTTTTGAGGAAAACAAAAACCTATCCCCCCAAAGAAAATGTTTTCCTTAAAAACAAGGAAAAATAGACATATTTTTAAAAGTTGGAACATATTTTTTATTGAAAAAAATATTTATCAAAGACTTCAAAGTAGGAATTTGGATAGAAAATTGACATTTTCCATGAAAAATAAATGCAATCAAACACACCCCAAGTATAAAGTTCACGTAATTGTAGT